>JAUZNK010079468.1:0-13334 GCA_035046665.1 Euphysa ruthae | reverse complement strand
ATTCATGCATTTATATGTTTATATGTTTATATATCTATATATTTATTTATATCTTTATATATTTACGTATTTATATATTTATACATTTATATATATACATATTTATTTATTAATTTATATAATTAAATATTTATATACTTATAATATGCTGCGTCATTTATTAGAAATATCATTTCTAATAAATATTGGGTATTTTATATTTCAATGCTGTTAGAGTTTAATATTTAGGAATTTCACCCTCTGGTTTTACGGCTTATCGATCGCAATGTTGGTAAACTTTTTAAATGATGTATAGCTAATGATCCAACCGTGAAACTGAATTGTCAAATACAAACTGGTCGATTAAGACCACATAATATAATTGCATATCGATAAAATCACTGTCCCGGATGTTTTTTGGAATTATTTAATAGTTCAATGAGACATTAAAACAAATATTTAATTGTATCTCCAGTTTTATCAATGTGTTGAATAATTCCAATTAAGAAATACAGCGTAAAATAATAGAAAACATGGTTATGGTTTAAGTGTCAGTGGATTAGCCTTCAAATAACAGACGTGAAAAAGAAAATTTCTTAAGGATTTATTTCATGAATTCATATGTTGAATAATTTAACAAGATTGAATTAATTTTTAAATCAAAATTTTTTGTTTTATACCTCATTCTCAGTTTTGCGTTTTTTCTTTGACTATTTTTAAAGAATAATGTGGAGGGAATATATTTATTTTACATGAAAAATTTTGGATTATCGTTTACATTTTAACAGGGTTTATAATGCTGCTCTAATGTACTCATAAGTCTTTAGCTGTCAAATTAAAGTACTTACAATTAATAAAATGTATCAAGCAATTAATTAACAGATGAATTTTTTTTCAGAACTTGGACTCTCTGTGGGACACCTGAATATCTATCTCCTGAAGTGATCCAGGGTAAAGGCCATGATTTTGGATGTGATTGGTGGGCGTTGGGAGTCCTGTGTTATGAAATGATGGTTGGGTAAGTAAAGTAATGCCTAATTTAATGGTTGAGTAACATAGGAAGTAAAACAAGCAAGCACACAAACAAGCCAACAATATAACTACCACCTCTACTTTAATATAAAAAGCCATAGACGACAAAGGCGCAATAACATCTGCACAGTCGAAAAAATCAAAACTAAAGCTAGAGTTTGCGAAAAAGGTTTTCTTTTGTATAGGTCCAAGTCACTAAAACGCACTTCCGATACAAATCAGAAAGGAAAAAAGCTAAAAAAACATTTTTAAATCTCATTAAAAAGAGATCTCAATGTCAAAACCCTTAGATTAAAAAAAAAAATATATATATATATATAATTTAATTTTTGTTTTATATTTATATACAGGACACATATTTATAACAGTAACTGTTATGCTGAAATGTAAATCCTGTTAATATATTCGTCAAATAAAAATAAAGTACATTATTTCATCATTCATTCCTCATTATTTCCTCATTCATTCAGCATTCATTCATCATAACTTTATTTTATTTTGTTTAATTTACCAAATAATATTTTATTAAATTTTTCGTTGGCAAACTGGAGTCGATTTCAGACGATGAAGATAACATGGTTAAACAGTGAATAATCCTTTGAAGGTTTGTAGAACAGCCAGATTTCGTTCCTTGCTTGGTATTGTTTTTGTAAAAAAAAATCCAACAGTAAAGTTTTCTAAACATCTTTTCGTCAAAACTTACTAACATTTTTGGTGTCAACAATCAGTCCAATTTACTGTGAATTACAAGCTCTTCTCCCTCTCAGAAAATTTGTCCTTAAGTCATCATTGTCTTAATTTTACCGTAAAATTTTCGCATCATTCCTACGGAAAGTTTTTAGGCTATTAACTCCAGCTTTAAATTATTAGTCTAAAAATTTATTACTTAATTAGTCTAAAAATTTATTTATTGTTTAGCTTAAAAATAAATAAAGTTTGTTAATTTAATTCTCTAATAATTCATTTCCATAGTGATAAAAATAAAAAAGTGTATGTATTGAAATTATATCGTTTTTACTTTTTCATTTTAAGACTGTGTGATGAGGGTTTCTAGAATTGGCGTTGACGAGTGAGAGGGCTTGAAAGGTGACAGAAGTTATCATTTTAAAACTCAAAAACAAAAGTTATTTGGAATTTTATTATTTGTCTTATTTATTCAGTAAAAAGCGTGTCCAGTATTGCAAATTTCTACTGCTAAATTTATGGAGTATTTTGTTCTTTAAGGTTGCTTTTTTGAGTAACTAAAGAAAACTCAAAGTATTTATTTCATTTTCTTTCTTATAATATCCGCAAAATTTTTCAAAATACTTTTGTTTTTTACTGAAACCCTTATAAAAAAGTTAAAGGTTCACCCTTTTTATTAAATTAGTTAACTCGCTGATAAAACTTAGGTAGATTTCCTTTTCTATATGAAGATTTGTGATTTTGCAGCTTTTCAAATGAGTAAAATAACTTATTCTGTAACTGATGTTTTAAATTTTCAAAAATATGGTCGAGAAACTTTGACTTTTAAGTTTTTAATAATTAAAAATATGCGGTATCACTATCCCGAAAATTTTTAAATTACACACCACACCTAGTAAAATAAGTATATACATCTTTAAATTAGAACAACCGCTTTGAAGGGGAAAATATGTGTATGCGTATTTTTTTAATGAGTAATCAATGAGTAATTAATGAGTAATTAACGAGTAATCAATGAGTAATTAATCGGAAATTTCAGCAGCAGGTGTTTTAATTGCAAGTTAAATCCTTGAAATGAATCTCTTCGTATTTCTTTTGATAATGGTTTTTATATTCAATTTATGATAAAGGATTTTTATCAGCTTGAAACCTTCAAACCCTGCTTACTCCTAGGATAAAAACATCTCATATAATTTTCTTGTTCATGAGAATAACTCAAAACTATTCTTATGAATTGTTATGGATGGTTGTGGCGAATATTTTATAGCCTGTAGATAATAAAATTTACAGCTAGTTGTCCTGGCAACAAAACTAAAAGAACAAATTATAGCAATTATGATCTAAAGTATACCGTTTTTAGAGAAGCACCATTTGTTGACGATCATCCATTTGGTTTATACGAAAAGATTTTAGATTGCAAGATTCACTGGATACCAGACCTAGTACATACAATACAGCAGTAAGTACTTCTGTATAGGTTTTTATAAAGCTTTGTCATTAAACTTTTTGCGAAAGCAAAAATTCGAGCGCAGCGAGCTTTGCAGCTGGAGCTCATTTGGCAGTAGTCCGAAAAATTCTCGATATTACAATTTAAAATATTTTTTTGTTGATTTTCTGTTGACTTTTGTTGACTGAATTCGTGCCTAAATTTATGCTAACTCCAGAGAAAATTTGAACCTAAACTCGTGCCTTTTTTTCATAATTTCTCGCCTCTCTATTATTAATAATATTTGAACAGTAGAAAATAATTCAATCGAGACAATAGTTACCACATCAAAACCAAATCAAAATTGATTCCAAAACTGTCCTCAATGAAATTTATTCAAACGTTAAACAAAAGAATCATAAACATTCCTTTCGAATGTAAACATCTATATTCAATTTTGTGTCTTTAAACAAAAGCGGGTGTTTTATGAACAATAAGTTAAATTCAAATTCATTTTAAATCGAATTATATTTTTAATTAAAAACAATATTTTTTATTTCACTATTTGTATACGATATAGCACAAAATCGTTTTTTCTATAAACTATTCATCCAATCGATCAAAACCAAATGAAAAGTAATCTCACTAATTTCGACAGAGAATTTATTTATGTTTAGCTTCAGCTTTATTGTATAATAATCACTTGTAGTGTAAGAAAATTTGTTATTTGTTGAATACAGTTGCAGTTTTCTTCTATCATCAATTGTCATACACCATTTATAACTTTGGCTTGCCATCAAACTTGTCATGCTTTTGCAAACTTTTATATATTGATTTGTTACTTTTCACTTTGAAAATACCCCTCTATCAGGTCGAACCTCGATGTAAACATTAACTACGCTTTTCAAGTGCTATCCCAGTACTCAATCCAAGAAAATAAAAATATATATTTCAGCTTTATTCGGTGGTAAAAACATACATAATTACTGAAAAGCAACCTTAAAGAATATAAAATTTTAGAAACATTTTTGAAACATGAACTTATTTATTTCTTTTAGCTAACAAGCTTTTCAGTACTTATATATTACTAAATTTTAACCTAATTGTATCTGTTTTTTCTATTTTTTTCTGTGGAAATAAATCTAATCTATTTAAGCTAAATTTAAGCATTCCTGAGCGAGCTGCTGTTATGTTACAAAAATATAAAATATAAATAAAAAAAATAAAAATTATCAAAAAAAAAAAAAAAAATACATCTTTTTTTAATAATTTTTTTACGCATGATACTCTTATATCTTTTTTAGTTTGATTGACTGACTATAAATGTACTTTTTGTTATGAAAACATCATGTGGAGAAAAAAAGCTGTTGTGATAAATTCTGGTTCTGTTAATTATAATTATTGCCTATTAAAATTCTGAATCATGTCGGAAACACATCAGTTAACAGGGAAGATATTACTTGTATATATATTTGATATATCAAGTTTAAAATAAAATAGACAATTAATATTAATAATTTAATTATTATTAGCTGTTGATAATTAATCGTTGTTGCGTTTTAGTCTCGTCAAATGAGCAAACTATAATTTTTAACTTGATAACGAATTAAACGCGCAAACATGCCTCTAAAATTTTTTAGAAAAATCCTTAGATGTGTTTGTGAAATATTAGATTTACGAGATATTTCTGAGCTAACGTTTTAAGTGACTAATCTAAATTGAATAGCAATAGAATAAACTAAGGTGCAAAAATTTTAATCAACTGGAACAGAGTTAAACAGTGATATATGACTCGATAGTACGTTACCAAACATTTGGTAACAAACTTAAATTTTTTTAATAATGCGAACCACGAAAAAGATTCAAATATTTTTCCTTTTCGAAAATTTTGTATCATAAAATTAGTATCGTTGAAATTCTTTACTGTATTGAAAATTATTAGCTACTACAAATAGTGTTATCTTATTACATTTTATTTTTACTTTATATAGTTTAAGCATTCTACTACATATTACACTACAGATGATGTCAAAAGTTTTTCCAAGTATACTGCAGTTACAATATAGCTATGAAGGTGTGACACGCCTGGGAATATTGTATTAAAATTTAAAATAGAATATTATTAACTTTAGAGATTTTATAACAAAACTGGTGGTGGTTGATCGATCCATCCGACTTGGAAAAGGAAAGGTGAAATACGTTATAAAGATCATTTACTATTTATTTGAAGATATATATATATATATATATATTAAAAAAAGGGCATATACTTAAACAAAAACTTACTCTACGGTAATTTGTAAAAATCTTGCATCATATTTCCCATTTTTAACATTTTGCTGTAATTCTATCGCCATAATGAGTTTAATTTTATAAGTCAAGAAAACTTAAATTTTGTATTTCTTTATTTGCATATTTGATTTTATCACTGTTTTTGTTTAATTATGCAATTGCAAAAATGTTAACTAGTCCACTAGGAAAATGATATAGCCATGAGCTCTTTTTCTGGAGTTATTAAAATACTCACGACCTATATTTGCAAAGATAAATTAATTGTCCCATGTGTTTTCCATTTAGTTAGATTTGCAAAAACAGCTTCGTTAAGTACGAATAATATCAGCATTTTGACAACGTCAAATGATCGGAAAAAGAGTATTTTTCCCTTTCCCAAAAATTCCGTGTATAAATTAATGATTTGTTTAGAATATCGTTTTGATTGAACTATATACCAAGCAATATCTAAAAAGCGTGGTTTTAAAAGACCTAGCAGGTTAACCTAAAATTTCATGAATAATTTCGAAAAACCAAAAATGCTCAACTAAATCTTCTGTTTAAGTCAAATTTGATATTCAAGCACAGGAAATTTATTAAGTTCCATTAATCTATGAATAGAATCTGATAATAATTTAATGAACTGTCGTTTATTTATTAAAGGTTTTTTCCTAAAACGTAGCTAAAAATATAGCACTAAGTTGATCATGATAATGATTTTTCCTTCTTAGAATGGCAGCGAATCGGTGAAAAAACACCCATGGTTTATTGGGGTCAATTGGAATAATGTGTTGAATCAAACCTATAAGGTATCCTAGCAATTTTTCTGGGTATTAAATATGCTGAGTTTTAACGTCCTGCTGTGCTAATGCTAACTACGAATTCTGGACGTATTATAAAATTAAATGTTTGGCTACAAATTTTTTAATAAAAAACTTTTAATAGAACTAAAATTTTTCAACGTATTTTAGCAAAATTTTCGTTTTTTATTTCGGTTTATTCACAATGTCGATTGAAAGATCGGTATAATGTAAATGTAAATTTATCGATGTAAATTTATTCATGAGCAGAACATATATTTATATATATTTATATATATATATATATATAAATATATATACTTATATAATCTATATCTATATTTTATTTTAACATATAGCCTCCTTTCCAGCCACCAATAACGCATGAACGAGACACGAGTAATTTTGACGACTTTGATGAAGATTGGAAAATTGAAGAAATATCAAACTGTTCAACTAATGAATGCCAACAATTTGAAAAATGGTTTAAAAATTTTTGAGAAGAAGGAAAATAGGTAGAAGAATCTCAGTGTTTTAAAAAAGATTGTTTTATTCATTGAAAGGTGATGCTGATCCACTTATTCGCAAAACATATAATGAAGAGAACGTTTAAAAGTAGCTAAAATTTAAAGATAATAATTATTAGAGAAATAAGATGTTATAAAATCATTTTTTCAAAAACTATTGCTTCTGCCTATTTAACTATCGTAGAATCCGATTCCTAAATCCCTAAAACCTAAGTGTCTCAAAATTAAATTTTAAAAATCTGTTTGAAAACTGATTTTTCAATTTTTACCCTAGCAACGGATTATTTATATAGTTTATAGGGTGTTTTTCCCCGAAATGTTACCCTAAATAACCTGGTATGTAGCCAGAATGTACATACGAGAAATAAAGATTACAACCACGACTTCTTGTTAATATATGTTATTTCAAGCAATGAAATTTAAAACATGAGATCAAAAACAGCATGATTGAAAAATTCTGACTATTTTTATGCCTTGGTTTTCTAGTATATATTTTTGTTCCTTTCATGTTTTTTTTTTTTTTTTTTTTTTTTTTAATTAAAATAAAATAGGAGGATCAAAGAGAAAGCAAACTTCTAGTAGAGTGTATTCAGACAAAGAGAAAAATTCAAAGGCAATAGATAGATACAATAAAATTTCTTCTGCTGCATTAAGCGCTGAAACGCCAAAAAATGTGAAACCAAAACGTTTAGCGTCTGGAAAAATTTTACAATTCAATGAAAAGGAAAACAATGGCACTAATGTTGAGGATTTTAATTTGATTATGAACTATTATGGTTATCAAACATGCTTTCAGAAGCAAAAAGTATTTTAAAGTGTCCTCACCACACGTGTTGCTTGGAAGAGATGAAGTGTGTTGTAGTGTTGCTCGGCTGAGTTGGGGTTTTGTCAAAAACTAAACATTATGTGTGATAACGCAACTTTTGACAGGAAACGCACATTCTATCACCGAAATGAAAAACCAACTCAGAACGACAATAAAAAATTTAATAATTAAAAGAGAAAAAAACCACTTGATGTAAATACACAGGATCGTTGGAATCGAGAGCGTCATACTTATTTGATCAATACAAATAAACCAACTTTTGATATACCACAATTATTGGTGATAGTGATAGCAGATCCTACAACACTGTTGTTATATTTATGTTAAAAAAATGAGAGTCCACCAGTCACGTGCAGAAACGGGAAGACTCACAGAAACAGTGATGCATACACTGGTAACTTGTATGCTATGAAAAAATCGATCACCACTATTCTTTTCCGCTATTCGGAAAGTGTTGACAATGAAAAAAGAAAACGACGCGTATGCAGGATTCCTGTTGTGGATACCAGGCTGAAAAAGTAACTGGAAAATATCATGATACCGACATAAAAGTATTCATGGTAAGACACAGAATCCAAAAGTGTCCTTCAATCAATTATTTTCAAAGCGTTATCCCAAAGCAAAGATTAATTTGTTGAGGTACAATATTGGTTGACAGGATGTCTTTAGCAGATCTCTGCTTTAACGAAGGAAAACGCATTCTTATTACTCAGCTGGAGGTATTCAATATGTCAAGGGGCGCATATTTGAAACAGTACTGTATAGAACGGGATGATATGTAAAGGTGAAAAACAATGGAAAACAGTGCTCCAGACTGGTAAAGTTAAGAAATTAGGTATAAAGATCATTGATAAAAGGTTTACTGATCAAAATGAAGAAGTAGAGGGCTTAGTAAATGGCAGTGGAGATTTTTAACATATTTATTTTATAATTTTTTTAGTTTTTCGCGTTTTCCTGAAAACAGCCAAAATTAAAAAAAAAAAGCTATTGAACGCTTTCCGAGAAAACCGCCGCCAGATATTAATTTTTGGTTAATCGCGTTTCGTTTACCGGGCCAGTGATTGATTTTTTTTTTTTCTTTTTTTGTGTAGGCATTTTTATTGTGAAGCCATAAATTATAAATGTAAAACGTAAAAAAAAGAGAAAAAAAAAGAAAAAAAATTTATTACTGTATTTATTTCTTAATTTGATTTTACGACCATTTACTCATTTTATTTAACCCTTGCCTTATTTTTATACTGATTTGTAAGTTTCTGCCTACTAAACGCACGGCCTATTATGTCACATTTTAGAGGATGAATTAAGAGGCCTATATTTTCAAATTTGAGCAGTGAATTTAAAAAAATCTTTACTTTTAATAAAGACATGGACCTGAAATTTTTATCAGTGGCCTAGCTTGGCAAAAGGAAATTATATAAAAAATTTATAACTCGCCACCTGTCTAGTGCATTTTACAGACCAGAATGGTTTTATGCAAATCTGACGGTACTTTGACTTATTTTATAGTCAACTAACTATGTTCTAAATCTAAACAGAAGTGCGATTTGTCAAAATAATAATTGAGAGATAATTTTGCCACCTGTATGAAAACTATTTTCCAGACCAGATTACCAATTTACAGACCAGAGACGAAATATAGATTAAGTTTCCGCGCTTGGGTTTTTAATTAAAACTTGACAAGTGGTTGTGTTAGCTGGGTTCACACACAGATGTTGGAATGAGAAGAGATTTGCTTGTTTTTAAAAATACATTTCCTGTTATCAACTTTTCTTTTCTGAAACTCTTCAAACTCTTGCAATAGAAATTATATGAAATCTAAAAATCCAAAACAGTTTCTGGGGAAAACTAATGAGTAAACTAAATTTTTTTTTTCTAACATATACAAGAAGAATAACTTAACTAAAATAAACATAAAATAAACATAAAAAAGCACAGTATTAAAAATTGTTGGTGGTACCACACAGAATAAAATCTACAAAATCTACAAAAGACTATCACAGGCTTTGGGGTTTACGATTTAAATTTGTTTGTTTTCAAGAAAACTACGAGGGCAGACTAAAAATTACCAAGCCTGAATACTTCTCCTAAAAAATATGTATAACAAAAACGATTGGTTAGGATGGAATGAGTAGTAATATAATTTTTATGAAATAAACGTTTTAATATAAAGTGTTTACTGGAAATAACATCAATTAATACGTAAAGCACCAACTTAATGTTAAAATCTAACTGTTAAAGCATCAACTTGATGGAATACAAACATCTTAAAACGAAATTTAAAAATTATTAACTCATAGTAACTTGCACCTTACTATAGGAGAAATTTTTTATATTTTTTTCTAAAAGAAGATATAAACTTGAGACCCTTGAATTCTACTGGTGCATTTATGATCCAGATATGCGGTCCGCTATAACCTATTGTTCTTTTAGCCTTATTTGTTCTGCAATAATCATGTGAGCCAGGTATTTTAGTGTCAAAGAAAACAAATGCTGAAGGTGCAGAAAATCAAAATGGGTGTTGGCAAACCATGTTTGACACACACTGTTTAGTACTAGCAAAAATAAACATTAAACAATCATCGAAAAAAAAACTTTCACACATGAACACAGTGATAACATGTTAAATTTAGCTGGCAGTCTTTTTTTTTTTTTTAATAATTTAAAAATATTAAATTCCGCATTATTTCTTCCGTATTTAATTCTTGCCCCATTATTTTTTACCACTAAGGTAATTTTAGAAAAGTGACATCACAATCATGCACATAACATATATAAAGCCCTGGATTGTTTGGTTTTTGATCATTGAACCCCTTCAATAAATAAATAATAAATAAATAATATATATATATATATATAAACCATAAAAAATTTCAGCCTAAAATTACATAAAATAGCTATTTGTTACGCTGTCTCTTCTTGAATCCTTGCACTGCTTCTTTTCTTTTCGCACATCATCTTTGGCTAGCATTTGCTTGTTGTTAAAAAAAATGTTGAAGATGGTTTTTGATACAATCTTAACTCCCATTCCTCATGATCTTAAAACGTGAATTGACATGCAGGCAAAACTTTCCTTAGGGCATAAGTTGCTGATATTCTAATGGGTTTTAGCAACTTCAAAAATTTATCTTCAACCAAATCAAGCACAGAAAAACTCGAGCAAACAAATTCAGCAAGAGGTTTAGAAGGTACTGTAAGACCTCTTCTGGATAAAATGGACAAGAAAGAATCATTTAGGTCATCGTCACAAGCTGATAAATGATTGGAGCAAGAAATACATTTTTCAATCTTTTCTTCAACTTCTTGGTAATGTATCCAGAAATTGTAGTTGCCAATTTAGAGCTATGAGAATCAAGGGGTGTATCAGTGAGATTATTGTTGTGATTTTTTAATAACAAATCAACACATCTTCAAAAGAATATTCTTGCTCTGCGTGCAGATCTTCTTCCCAAAAACTTATATTTTCTTTTATCAATGATGTGCAAGCTAGGATCCTCTCAGAATTAAGTACTTCTCGTAAACTTACCAGGAATCTTCCTCCACTCATTTGCCGATATTGTGAAAATCTGCTTTCAATTGAGTCACTCTGAAGATGTCCTGTCAAAATCAAATCGATCCTTTAGCAATTCATTAATTAAAAGTGCTCAAAGTGTCGACGATAAGGCTGAAGAAGTCTTTTTGGTAAGGGAAAAAACTGGGCATTGTGACCAAATATCTACCCAACCTGCTAAATGTTGGTAAAAAAGAGTTTTTTTATCTTCCGAGATTACAGCGCTTCCCATTGGTTTAGGTGAAAATCTCTGCTTTGAATTGGCAATTGTCCGCCATGTATTAATGAGTGACAAAAACTTTGCTAGATCTTTCTTTTCTAGGTAATAACTTTTCACAGCTGCAATTGTTGACTCATGAACTAGAGCTAAAGCAAGTGGCACATTTTGTTTGTTGTTACCAGGGTGCAACACTTGATATGTTACTTTGGATGCTTTCCTTAAATTAGCCTTCAACATTTTATCCTTTTCATAAACATTCTACAAATTTCTTTGATAAATTCTTTTCTGTGGAGATTTTTTTGTAGTATATGCTGTTGGTAACAAGATGGTTTTTCTAAAAGCTCTTCTGAAATAATTGTTATTACAGGAAAACTTTCCCATTTCAGGGTGCATCTCTTTCCTTTATTCTTGAACTTTTCCTTAAAGCCGAATTTTTAGAGGGAACCCAATCCTATCTGCTGGTAAATCTCACCTATACTGTATTTGGCTTTTCATTGGTTAATAAAAAATGAAATTTAGTTTGTATTGTAACCAGTGCTACATTTTGGGGCAACACATTTGTTTGCCATTTTGAATCTAAAAAAATTTTATCAAATTAAGTATCACCCTGGCGTGCTACAATCTTGGTCATATGATATTATTGGAATTTTATCATATTACATGAGCTTTATTTAAACCAAACTGACCCTATTGAGAATGAGATGATGGACGCCTATTTAAAAGTTTTAAGTTTAAAAAAATAACAAAAACTCTGAACATGGCTAGATGGAAATACTACCCTATCCAAAATGCTTCACATAATTTACATTGGTAGGAGAACTGTAGTAATATAAGTTACAGTTTTTGTTCTTGTACATGTTACTGTGCATCATACACATTACCAAACACATTGGTACAGGCTACCATTTTTAAAATAAACTTTTAGAGAAAGTCTAACCTAGCTACAGCATATATAATATGACGCGTTACCAAAAAAGCTTTTTATAAAAATAGTATTATATTCTTTTAACAAATAAAATGATGGTAACAAGGCACTTCCATAGTGAGACCTTCCTACTAAAACAAAGTGGTAATTTGTGGGTGGGAAAGTGCAGTGTTACACGGTAGCATATGAATCTATGTTATTTTTATGTGTATAAAAACATAATTCTCATCATTACGATACAAATGAATGCAAGGGTGCAATACTTTAAACAGGGCTTGGAAAAAAAAATTTGAAAAAAAAAAAAAAAAAAAAAACAATACAAAAAAACTCAGTCATTTCAGGGCAATTGCCTCAGACAATCTTGATCAATACTATTGGAATTCTATCATAACACATGAGCATTTTTGCTCGCCTTAATAATTGTTGAGTTGTAATAAAACCAGCTAACAAACATTGGTTATGGGGAAGGGGGAGCATGGCCTACTAAACACATGTATTGTTATAAATATATATATTTAGTAAGCTAAAGTGGGGTGAGTTATAACTCATAATTTTTACAAAAACAATACAGAATTCTATTTAGTATTGACCAGGTTTGTAGGTAGCTTATTATATAGCTTGCATATGTTTTATAATAGCTATAACACAAGGAATCTTCTAAAACATATAAGTCACAAAGCCACAAAACACCAACCATCTAAAATCAATACTTAAACAAAAAAATTTTAACAACAATAATTTAAAAACAGTTAAGTTCAACCACCGTTTCAACTTTTAAATCACAATGACTATTTCGCATGCGTGAAAATATAGGCTTTTTAATGTTGGCCTCTAAAATGTGACATATCGGCCGTGTATTTAGCAGGCCGTGATAAAATATAAAAATATAGAATAATAGAAATTACCATGAGTTATTCCACTAGGAAATTGTAGTAAAATATTGATGAATCGTTTATATGCATTTTAAGCTACAACATCCATCACCAGACGCATGAACCACACACATTCTGGCTGTTAGGAAGCTTGTCTTTTGTTTTTTAAGATTTATGTCAATTTTTATCACTGGTATTATACACAGATTTTTTTTGAAGTTATCA
>JAUZNK010079467.1:0-29846 GCA_035046665.1 Euphysa ruthae | reverse complement strand
CAAATTCAAGCTCTTTTTAAAATCAAGACGGTTTATTCATACTTCATTAATAAAACGTAATATTTATCTCTAATCTCGTACATTAGAGACAAATAATTACATATATTATTGTACATTATATATACAATTATCAAGTGGGCAAAAGTTTGGTCTTAATTTAAATTATCGTTTTAACACCATTATATAATGTACTGTAGCTAACGAGTGACACACACACATTGAAGTGATTTTTAAATGCCAATTTAATATTAGAAAGAGTGGGGATTTGAAAATTAAAACCAAAAAATTTAATAAAAATATCAGAAACACACATTGAAGTGATTTTTAACAAATTTTCTACAAAGATGTTTAATTAATAAATTGGTTTTAACAAAACATCAACACAGATTCTTTATTTCACTGTGAAAATTTCTTTAAAAAAATGAGAAAGCATCACAGCGGGTCAGAAACATTATCGTTTAATACACTTTACTGTGTGCGGTACTTTAGTTTGTAAGAAAGGTTAACAGAATGTCTTCATTGATTAAGTAAATTTTGATGGCGACATTTACAGTAGAAACAAGGCTTTATCATTAACTTAAAACTGACGCTTAAAAATTATTTAAAAGTTATTTCTGATGGAATTTTAAAATTTAAAATTCCATCATTAAATATTAAATGTTTTTCATTCAGAATCATTGAAAAAAACTAGTGGTTAATGAACCCTAAATAACTGTTTGCAAATGGAATGAGAAAACAAAAAATAAATATAAAAACGATAGAAAAAATAAATTTCTCTCAAGAACTTAACCTTTTTTAGTAAGCACACAGAACTTGAGACTATTATTTTTTTCAAAAATGGAAAACATAAGCCAATTAATTCATCAGAAATAAAATTTCAATAATATAAATTAAATCATTGAATCACTCAGTGATTTTCTCGAGAAAAATGTTTTATTTTTTTAACCACATTCGACATGTTTGCTACAATGGTTGGCTGTTATGAAATAAGTTTATGACTATAGCTCCAATGGATCAATGCCTTGAAATTTTATACATGATTTCATCACAGACATTTCATCATTTGAGAAATTGAAAGAACTGTAAAATCTTTAGGTCCATAAATAGGGTCTATATAGGTGAATTATACAGAAATATTCAGAGTACTAAGCTCTATCATGAAACCAAAACGTCAATTTTAATTAAAACCAGATTTGATTTCTTGACTTCCAGAGATAACTAAAAATTACCTAAAAAGAGACAAAATTAAATATCGATTTCAGAAGTTGCACTAAATGGCTGCCATAAAAAAATACAATGCCACAAGCCATCTCCGAAACAACATTTTCAAAATGGCTTACATTGCAAAAATATAACAAATCCTAAAAATTTAAATTTTCTAATTGATATATGAAAACTCAGTAGAAATTTTGAAGAATAAACGAAAAAGAAATTACTTATTTTGCATTCACACCTGCTTCAACAAAAATATTACTTTAAGATGGATTGAGATAATATAAAATAAAAACTTAAAATTAGGGTCTAGAACTTTCAATGATTCTCACTTCATACTAGACATAAATAAAAAAAAAAAAAAAAATGCATTTTTAGAGAATGATCAAGTTTGGGTATATTTGGGCGTATACTGGAAAATAAAAATATCTAATAAAAAAGCTTAATTTACACTCTGTAGTAAAATAGTAAAATTGTGTCAGCAAAATTATAGGCAAATAATAAAAATTGAGTGAACCCTTAGTGTCCAACATAAGAGTCGTATTTTAAAATAATTTTATTTTAGTTTTGGTGATGATAATGACGATGGGAAGATAACAACTCATTTTGAAAAGATAAGCTTTAAATATTATGTCTATGTTGATAAATATATACATAAAAATTTCACGTGTAAATAATATATCTTGAAAAAATTCACGTGTATGAAAAAAAACGTAATGAAAAGCATACAGATGAAATAATTAGTATATACCATTAAAAAAATATATCAATGTCTTACATATATTCAAAGCATTTAGCAATTATGATGACATGTTTTGACTTATGATTTAACAGATAATTGCTGCATTTGAAGCATTTATGTCGAGCAGTTAAAACAAGAACTTAGAAGTAATTGTTAAAATCATGAATTTTCTGCTGTTATCAGCTATTACAATTTTGATATTCAAGCGAAAGAATTTGCCTCAAAAAAATAAGAAGTCAATCCAATTTTTCTGTGAACCAGAGGAATTTACCAGGAGACAAAAGAATTAATTGTGTGCATGCTCAGAAAAATTTGCATCGCGGGAAATAACTTGCATTGTGGAAATCCGTCTTTAAGCCAGGTAAACTAGTATGCGCCTTCTAAATTGAATATTTTTGGTGTCCCACCCATTAGGCAGTGTCCTACTTTTACCATTTATAGTCCTTGGAATTTTTTTTTTCTTTCATTTTTATTAATTTTACTGTTTTCAGATGGTTGGACAAATAAATAATTTAAAAATGTGCATATAATTTCAGATAAAGAGAATAAAAACTGTTTTACTTTTATGTATTACTCAAAACTTATATTTTCAAATTTTTTTTTGCAAAATAAACTTAGTATGAAAAGCACAAAACAATGATTCACAAAACTGATTCAGTCACACTGGTTAATGTGTAATGGTATTTTGAGCAGGCTAGTGTACAGCACATTTTTATGGAGTTGTTTCACATTAATTATGCAACACTTGAGGGAGATATATTTTAAGACAAGTTAGACGAGTTAATTATTTCTTAAAGGCTGAGCTTTTAACTGCTACAACAAGGTTCCAAGGCTTTAATTTCTAAGATTGCTAGTTAAAAATTTTTTATTTATGAGCTAAATTCCATTAATATAAGTAAGACACGAATGTATAAATAAAAATTTCATTTATAAATAATGTATATTTTCTTAAACACTATATTTTTAAGCCATCGTGAACCATTTCAAATATTTTAGCATAATCTCCATTTCTGGCAGCTAAATCATAAGGAGTATCCCCTGCTCCGTTTCGAAGATTGGCTTTAATGTCAGGATGCAACAGCAACATTTCAATGATTTTTTTATTATCTTCTGAAAGAGCTGCAAAGTGAAGAGGGGTTTGCAGACCTTTAGTTTGTGCATTAACATCTGCTTTATTATCCAAAAGAACTTTGCATACTTCTACATAATCTAAAAGCAAAGAAAATATAGATCCTTTTGAAAGAATTCCAAGTAATAACAGCAGTAACTGTTTCTAACAAATAAGAAATTCTTCCCGAAATCTGATATCCTGCCATACAAAAAAATACATTGCCCATTATCGCTTGCAAAACAAATAACCCAGTAGATTTTTTTGCTCCTTTAAAATCATTCCCTACAGCTCATTTAATCATCATGTTAATTTCATTTAATCCCTGCCTCCAGAATTTTGTGCCTACTTCTAACCTATTTAAGCACTAGTATTTAATTTTATCTGGAAAGGGGGCTGAAAATAAATATTATAAGTCATGGTAAGTCTTTTAACTTCTAGAATAATAAATATTGTACACAATCTTACTGTCAAGTCAAGTACAATAACAAGTCATTGGTAAAATTTTGGGAGAAGAAGTTGGCCTTATAGTTTATCCAAAAAAAAGTGTTGATACTTTATTATAAATTTAGGCTGATATAATTGATAAAGTGACTGAAATGCTAACATTATAAGAAATTAGATGACCTAACACCATCCAGAGTTTTGAAAGAAAGAGAACACAACACAACTTATTGATAAAATGGAACTGGAAAAGTTTCCTAGCTGAGAATAAATACCTAAAACAAGAACTTGCAGTGGCATTTGGAGAACTTGATACATGCATAGAAAGAAATCTAAAGCCAGTAAAGAAATAGAATTTTTTTACTAGGAAATGCTGAAAAATTTAGCAGATGTGCATGCAAAACCAATTTTAGCATGACTTTAAATACTCAAAGAATTCCTTTGCCAAAATTCAATAACTATCTAGAAAATAATTACAGGAAGCCATAAATCACTAATTTAAGAATCAAATCAAAACTTTAACTTCCGACTAATTAATAATATCAGACTAAATTTATTACAAATTCACAATTTATTATAGATGACACGTTTTGAATTTGCAGGAAGATAATCAAGTCTTTGCACAACAAAAAGGATGTATCACATAATGCAAAGTCAAATTTACCTATTTCAGATACCACAGATTAACATTTTGGATAAAATTTATAAGAGCCACACTTTTGAAACCAATTGAATCTCAGTTAAGATATTTAAATGTTTAATAAACAAACTTCCAGATGCATTTTTTCCAAAAGGAACTCATAAGCATAGAGAGTATTAGAGATGATCTATTATATGTGGATGCGATTAGGTATAGAGAAAAGAACAGCAAAGATTAATGATATAAATCTATGAATAACCATCACTACAATATAAATTTAACCATTGAAGTGACCTAGTTTATCTGAATACAGAAACGAAAAAGAAACTAAATGAAGGCGTGTAAAAAGAGCTTAAATAAAAGAACAACTTTTCTATTCATTGGTACTCAGAATTTTGTCCTGATGCAATCAAACCACAAAGAAAAGACCACTAACGATTGAAATAATAAAAATAAATAAATCTAAATAGCTGATGTCTAGGATCATGAAACCAACAACCAAAAAAGGTCATTTGAAGAAGGATAATATTTCCAATAATTCAAGTAATATAGAATAATCAAATCCCACAAAATAGAAAATATATTCAACATATACATAAAATTATTTATTATTTATGACTCATCACTTAAAGTGATAAAAATAATTTGTGGAATAGAAAGTTTTCAACGGGTCAGAATTATTAGTAAAGAATGTATTTTTGAGAAGACAGAATTCAAATAAAATCTGTAAAAATTTTTGATAAAAATTAAAAATAAGACTTTACATACAGGAACATACAGACTAACCCTGTCCGGAGATAAAGACTTTGATTGAAAGCTATTTTCGGTCCTATTAAAATAAGTTTTTAAAAGATTCCGAAATTGCAATTTTTGCTCGAATGGACATATTTAGGACCAATACCGAGACGATATATTTTTCAAAAAATACCAAGGATAATATTTTTCAAAAAATATAAAATAGTTCATAGCTGACTTTCCTTTATGATAAATTTTTAAACTAATCAATTGTTTTAAGGAAAATTTTAGAATAATCAATAGATTAAAAAAATACTAGGTTAAACAGAGACAGTTAAGAAACAGTTAAGAAAATCAAAACATACGGAGACTTACTCCAACGAGCAGCACAATGCAAAGGTTGCCAATCATCTTTCGTTTTTGCATTTATATTGCCTCCACGTGATAACAGATAACTCACAACAGCAGCATGGCCTGAATAACATGCTCTGTGTAATGCTGTATAGCCATCCGAATCAATGGAATTGACAAGCAAAGGAGTTTGGCTTAATAATTCTGTCAATACTTCAAGATTTCCTTTTTCTGCAGCCTTTAATATAGAATTTGTTTGTTGTTTATCGCTAGATAGAGTACCACCCATATTTGCAGATGTATACACATAACTGTTAATTGAGCGTGTTCGTTTTGTTTTTGAAATTTGACAAGGTTCAAATGAATCGTTTTTTGTTGTAGGTAGATTATCTACTACGACATCATCAACTAAATCTTCCAACTTAATATGAGATACACTAGTTATACTATTATCTAGTGCTTCATCATTTTTTTTTAAATCCTCTTGTATCCAATCATAACATTTTTTCCCCTCAGGTATAAAATGCACAGGAAGCATGTGTTCTTCTTTTCCATTTGAGCTGCCATCTATCTCAATGATTTGACCAGATTCCTCAAAAGACATATTTTCATTTGGTTAACTTGTTGCGTAAAATTGTTCTAAAAATTGGGATACAGAATATGAGGAAAAACAATTCAAAATATAACATTTATTTTCCTAGATCCAATGTAAATATTTATGATACATTTTGAAGGTTGTTCATCGTAATTTTTATTTGAAAACAGAAGTTTGTTACACAGGCATCTTTCCGTAATAAAATTATTCATACCTACTTCTCAAAATGCAACTTGAACTAATTCTTATTGGTTTAGCAAAGATTTTAAGACTTAACTTTGGTGAAAATATTAACCCACTTTGAGACCAATCCCTTGCTTACTTCTCCCTCAAATAAAATTCTGCTGTTTGTCTAAAATATTCTCTGAGGAATAAGATGACTAGCACTGCCATCAGCTAAAACTACTATTTATGGAAATAATTAACTTCTTCTCAAAGCTTGTTTTGTCTGGAATACCCTTCTGAGTTAAAATATTCTTCTTCTGTTTCTTTTTTTTTTTTAAACTGGTTAAGAAGCTGAAGTTTTTTAAATATAGTTGTTGTATTTGTAAATAGTTTTTCTTGTACTAAAATATATTATATTAAAAAAAAAATAATAATAAAAAATTGTTTGGTTTATATTAGCATTTAAATGTATGGTATATATTTTTCTCGCTATGTAATTTTTACCAACATGAAATAAAGATTATTGATTGAGTGAAGAAACTTCTGAACAAAGCTAACTAAAATAAAAGCTAAAAGAACGTTTACTCAACAGTTACAGAAATATAAAACAAAAGAAATATAAAAAATTTAAGGAAAATTCAAAAGTCAAAAGTTATAATCGTATTAGAAAGTTATTTCATAAAAATAATAAAAAAAAAAATCTCTTTATGACTAATGGATTTCCAAATTTTAACAATAACAATTTTTAAAAATTTTCAATAAAATATGTCAAAATTTCAGAATTATCATAAATGATATTTTATATTTATATCTTTTTTCTTTCTTTATTATTTGTTTTTTATTTGTATTTTATAAATATTTTCCTAAAAATATTTCCTAACATCAAATAAATCTGACAGAATCGGAAATCTTCCAAAAAATAAAAACTTTTGGCAAAATTAGAACATGGACCTTGTGAGAAAAATCTAAATATACCATCGTATACCAAATTTGACTAATTAACAAGCTTGGGCATGAAAAAATTACTAGAAATCCAAATTCACAGCGTAATAAAGTTATTAAAGCTTTCTCAGACCAAATTTGACTAGTTCTGGGGTCTGGTTTTTACAAAATTTTACAAAATGGCGGACATGCCAGGGTTTTGAAAATATTTTTTAACAGCAAAAAAAAAATTTAATAGTATCCAAAAACTTTCTTCTTGTGAAAAATATCACTTTCAGACGAAGTTTGACTCGTTTGAAGACCTGAACGGGCTGAGAAAATTTTAAAAATTTTCCAAAAAAACCCTTATAAAAAAACCATAATAAAAAAACCCTCATTGCTATTTTTGACTAAACTAATCGAAAAGCCTGGGCAAAGCCAATTAAGAAATGGTTTTAGAAGATGACTCAATTGGATAAATGATTTGATAAATGGACAGGGAAGGGACCCAGTGTAGCTTCACCTAGGTCCATAAACATGTGTATATTATCATTGACCACTGTATAAGTAAAATATAATTTGCAACACAGCTTTTAGAAACTTTAAGGGAAATTCTATTTTTTTAAACAAAGTCTATTTAGATGTATTTTAAAAATACTACATCCAGCCTAAGAAAATATTTGACCACCATCACTAGCAAAGTTTTTTTTCTGTGTTTAAAAATAATTTTCAAATGAGAGCAGTTTGGGTTCCTATACCAGGTATTTGAATGGCTTTGCAGTTGATTACTGTTCTAATTTCAACTTCTATACATTTTCATCAAACAATGATTCAAAAAAATATGCAAAAAAAGTATTAATTTCAATAAAGTTACAGCATGTTTTTGATTATCTTGATTCTGACAGGTTTCAATTAAATATTTTTGAATAAACGGTTAAGAGTTTCCATGAATAAATCTGTTGAAACTTTAATTTGTTTTTTCCTTTGATTACCTCCTAAAATATTATAAAGGTCTACTATATCTCTCATAATTCAATTGTTTTTTTATCATGTCCATAATGCAAATACAACACTTTTAAACTGTGTTTTTAAAAATTTCAACTTATATTGCTCATGTACATTCTGTGAGAACTCTATTATATTTTTTACGCAGTGCTATAAAGCATTTGAGATAAATAAAAAGAGATTAAATTAATGAAAGTTCTAACAAAATCACATGACTTAAATTAGGTCTTTGGATCTGAGACAACAAATAAATATGAAACAATAAAAAATAAAAATGAATAAAAAATTATTTATTTCATTACATATCTTATCCACTTGTTTATTATTAAATAGCAGTCATTCCTAGTAATCATAATCTTCAAACTGTAAATGTCAATTTCCATAACCTTTATGTGTACTATAAAAAATCTCCATCTACTCATTTATTTCATTTGAAACAAAATGTTAATGAACAAATTTTTGTAAACAAACTTGCTCTTAAATATTAATTGCTTCATCTTCTATTTCAAAAGCAATGACATTCCAAAAAATCACGACACGTGACCATATCGCATATCATTCCTATGATACTATTCAAGAAAAGGTGTGATGCCACAACTTTAAGCTCTTCTTCTAATAGGGTACCAAAAAATCTTTATATCTTGACTCACCGACCTTCAACTAATTTGTAGCATTTTAAGCTGCATACAGGTTGTAGAGTTTTGGAGCAAGAATATTTCTTGGGCTGCTTACAACCATTGGCAGAGCAATTGATAATGGGAAGCGCTAACCTAAATACAAATCATGTTAACAGCACTGTGCATCAATTATCCCTGCTTTTTCTGGCTTTAGTTAAACAAATCTTGCCATTATAATAATATGCTTATATGGGTCCCAAATATTTTTTGAGTTATGGCTCAGAAAATATTATGCATTTAATTTCATTGAAAAATAATTTCTTTTTCGTTCTTACACTTAAATAAAAGTGAAAGATAGCTTGACAACATATTGAGATACATTGCAAAAAATACCAGAGAAAAGAGATGCTTAACTTTTACAAAAATGCAAATCATATCTACTTTATCTCACATCGGATTTACAATTTAACAATTATGTTGAATTTGAATCAGTGTTTCAAGTATACTTGGGAATTCTTTGATAAATTGATAAAGTGAAAATTGATGGGAAATATCCCAAGTACTTCACTAAACAAAAAAACACCGTCGTATATATTTAGCTAGTATATATAAAATAATTCAAATGCAATAAATTAAATATAAAATACCTATAAATAATTTATGCAATTCCTTCTATAAAGTGTAACCATAAACCCAAGTTTTAAATCTATAATAAAGTCTATTTCAGAAAATCGGACATATGTTAAATATTGAATAGATTGAGAAAAAAAAAAAAAATCATAACAAACTCACACTAAAGTTAAATCAATTAATTATGTAAAAATGTAACCAAAACAAATAGAATTTACAAATAATTGTAGAATTCTTGTTAACTAGCAATCTTTTGACGCATTTACAATATTGTAAAGAGAAAATACAGCGGTTAAGTGAAATAAAAATATTGAGTATCAAAAACACATTAATGAAAAAACAGTGAATATAAAAAATAAGAAATTAGCGAAAGAAAAAAAACATGGGAGTGGTTGTATCGTACTTTAAAGATGAAAGTGTACTTAAAAATAAAGTGGACACAGATTATATCAAGCCAAAGATTTATGGTAATCTAGAAGGACCCATTTACACAAATCTTGATTACAACAATATTTATGCAACTCGTCATTATCAGAGCTCATTATGGGTATCAACAGTTGTCACTGGCGATTTTGAAGACGCCTGGAAAAATGGGTTACCAAAACTTAAAAAATATATGAAAGGTAAATTATTATTAGGGCCCAATGCAAAAATGTTCACTCTTACTCTCACTCTCTGAAAAAAGTATTTCTCTAGGAAATGTATCAAGCAGCTCAATATATTGTCTGGTCTTAAAAATTAAATTGACATCAAAGCATTTATTCACTTATGCAGTAATAAGAGTCAACTTAAAGTCATATCAATATCATATCAATAATCAGAAAATAATGAAAAAAATAAGAAACAATAAAAAAAAAAGATTTATTCATATAAAGGTTAGCAAAAGCATGGCAAGCTTGTTGGCAAGCCAAAGTTAAAAATGGTATATGGTAATTGATGATAGAAGAAAACTGAAATAGAATTCAGCAAACAAAAAGTTTTCTTACGCTACCAGTAATTAATATACAATAAAGCTGTAGCTAAATAGGAATAAATTCTCTGTTGTCAGTCTTGAAATTGCTATTTATTTGGTTTTGATCTATGGGAAGAATAATTTATACAAAAGAAAAAAAAAAAAATGAATTTATGGCATATCGCATACATAGTGAGATAAAAATATTGTTTTTATATAATAATATATTTCAACTTAAAATGAATTTAAATTAACTTTTTACTGCTCAAGCCTTTGTTTAAAGACAGATGTTCAAGATCATTCAAATTGAACGTTAATGATTCTTTATTTAACATTTATATAAAATTCCCTGTATTAAAATTAATTTTGATTCAAATTTTATTTTGAAAGTATTGTCCCGCTTTAATCATCCTCTACTGTTTCAAATATTATTAATAAAGAAATGGGAAGATTTCCATCTTCCCATTTCTTTATTAATAATATTTGAAACAGTAGAGGATGATTAAGGCGAGACAAAATATGAAAAAAATAGGCAGAAATTTAGGCAAAAATTTCGGCCCAAATTTTGGCTCAAAAAGTAAGTAAAAAAAAATTTTACAAAATTAAGAATGGGTCAAAACATCCACTTTTCTTGCATGAAACTAGGAACTAATTCATTTTTCAAAGATATGATTTTGAGTCATACTAAGTATGGCAATATTCTCCGGGTATTTTTTAGGGAGAACTAATTTGAAATGCTGATATTTTTATATTTTTTTTTTAGGTGCAAACCAAAGAAAATGGATGCTTCCACAAACATGTCCTATTATAATGAAGAAAACAAGCCATGCTGATAAACGCGATGAGAAAATTAATTCTGTAAGTCCATTGACTGAGCATAATAAAATTACGATATCGATGTACATCTCAACATATTTCACCAATGAACCACCAGGGCCTGACAATCCAAACATATTTTTGCAGGAAGAACATAAGAGAATATTTTATTGTGGGTATTTTTGTGATAAATATAACAAAAAAGTAGCAAAACAAAACATTGATAAACTCCGTACATGTCTCTCAGACAACCAAGAAAACTATGATGACAGCTCAACATTTATTGCCTTTTATGACCAAAAAGTATCAAAACTATGTCAACAGAAATATTTTGAATGTTGGATATACGGGGAAATAGAAAACGATGACTTCAAATGCGTAAAAACTTATAACGAAGAGCAAAATGAACGTGAAGATGAATAAAGAAAAAATTAAGTAGAAAGAGAAAAGGTTTTCATAACATTTTATAAGCTTTTTTTTTTTTGCAATAAACTCAATTTACCATTTTTATCAACCCAAATAAAAAAAAATCATATAAACACCAAACCAACGGTTTTAAAACATTCTGTGATGCACACATTTTATCATTTTTTATTTTTTTTATTTTGCTCAAAAGAGAGTTGGTCGGATCCGTAAAACAAAATCAAATTTGTCTCCCCTAATGTCAAGAAAAAAAGTATCAGGCAAATTGGTCGAAAATGCATATACAATGAAAGCTTTATTAAATCTACAAAATTACCCATGAAATTTACAATAGCAGATGTAAAATAGTAAGAATGCTCAAAACTGTGGTAAAAGTATAAAACTTGAAATATAAATCAAACAAATGTGGACCAAGTTATGCTCACAATGGGAGAAAGTGACCAAGCTAGTAATTCACAATTTTTTTTTTTCAGTTGCTATTTTTTGAAAAGGTGTGTTATCAAAAAAGATAAAAAAAAAAAAAAGAGTTTTAGCCAGACTTTTTTGCATTAACACTCCATTATTTTTTTCTTTATATCATGATGAAAATTTATTTTAAAAACCAATGTTATTTCATGAAAAAATCTCTCTGAAGGGAATAGTTTTAAAATTAACTTTCAGTTTATACATCAAAAGCTTTTGATTTTTTATACTAATGAAATATTATATTTAATTTTTGTGCTTCAACCAGTTTTAGATAATTCTGCCAGTAATAGACCCTTTCATCTAAAATATTAATTCGATAATTTATTGTGATATCAATACACATTAATTCTATTCACTCATAATCATAAAAAAAATAAACTTTATTTTACATCCACAAAGAAAGTTCTTCATCAAACATAACTACTTACTAAAAACAACACATTGAAATTAAGCTGCTTTTATTATAATGATGTACTGGTCAAACTCAGGTAACTATTATTAGTTATCTTAAACACATGAATTATAAACCTAATGAAAAAAGAAAGGATAGTCTTATGAGCAGTTTCAGGTGAAACGCGTATAAAAATAAAGCCAGTATTTGTACACCTGAATGTTATGTCCAAAATACTAAGGTGGTTTGCATATTTTGATTTTATCATTTTGATCCTGTTAGGTAAACCACCCCAATCAACTATATTCAAAGGTCCTGTGATAAATTTAAAATAATTATTAAAAATATTTGCAACATTTTTTTTGTTCTGTGATCATACTACCATTTTCTTCTGTGTTGAGTTGCTTGCTAGAAAAGAAAGGAGCACAAGCTTGCGGTAATAATTTTTTTTTTCATCGGCATATCAACACTAGGAAAGAAAGATTTATTTTCCTTTCTATTTAGGGCTTCTTCTTTAAATCGCATTGAGAACGCAACTTGTTATTGGCATTTTTAAGACGAGCCCATTTCATAATGTACTTATGAAGGATTTTAGAAACAAAAGATTTGTGGTTACCTCAGAGAACCTTCTCCTTAAACAGAGCATGTTTATTTAAATAAATATTGAGTCAAAGATATTATATAAATATATCCCTCTTGCTTTAAATAAATTAAAACTTAACCCAAGTCTAAAACAATCAACATAATTTCTATACGAATAAACTGATGGCTAAATTTCTCATATGACATTTTAAATATAAAACAAACCAAAATGGTGACAATCACTTAATCCCGTTTCAAAAGTATGAATATGCTGGAAGGATGCTTTTCTATTTGTAAGAATGAGATCAATACAAGTACCTCTTGAAAAAACAAGTTTTTCCATTAACTAGTTTGCAAAGGTTATTATAAGCTGCCATAAAATTAATGAGCCACTGATTTGTTGCTTCTAATTTCGTGTCACCAATTATAACATAGCTATCATACTCATTAAAATAGAAATCTAATAAATTATTCACAAAACTATTACCTAAATAGGAAACTGGATTATATATAGAAATGACCAGTCATTTTTTATCTTTAAGTGTAATTTCAAACGGCTTGTAATGAAGAAGGTAGGGAAAAATCAACAAGCTTCCGCGAAGGTAGGTTTGATCTTACAAACGCCAGTTGCCTCTATGATGAAATACATCTAATCGATAAGGTTTCTTAAAACCGTCAGTAAAAAAACAATTTTATGAGGATTCATCTAGCTTAGTTTTTGAAATTGCTAAAATGTCAACATGTTTACTAACCATATCAGAAAGAAGATGAAATTTCTTTCGGATGGAACTTATATTAAAGTAGGAAAGAATCGGTTTAACGGCTTTTCATGTCTAAATCTTTTCACTTTAATAAGGTCATAAGGGAAACTTTGTTAGCTTAAAAATAAAGAATATCTATCAACATTAAGCTCAAAAATTAATGGTGGTCAAATATTAATTAAATTTATAAAATCATGTGAGAGAATATTGGTACCTTGAACGTTTAGGTGGAGTTTAAAAGACTTTGAGGTAAAATAAAATCAAGTTTAAGAAAACACATGTCAATTTCATTAGAGATGATTTTGAGATTTTGATTTACCTCATCGCCTTTATTTGTGCAGTTGTCATTTTTCGCAACCAGCTTGTTATCATTTTTTTTACAAGATTTTCCTAACTCCATGATATTTTTTGCAATATCGTCAGCCGATTTTTCTGATGAAAAGTCATTTGTACCACAATGTAAAATAATCGTCTTTGGGTTTTCACGAAGTGCTTGCTTAACCTAACCATACATATCATTTGTTGTCACACCATGGATTCTTACGTTGATGTCGTTTTGAGAGATTTTTTTTCATTTGAGAGATTAATTTTGACAGTCATAATTTATTGAGAAAAACCGAACATATTATTTTGGAAATAACCAATCCCTTAATGAGGTATAGGTCACAGAAGCACAAACTGCAAGGTGAATAGAATAAATACCCTTTATAGCTCTGCATGACACAAAATGAAAATAAAAAAATTTAAACATCAACATAATAACTTTACCTAGATTCCTTCTTTACAATATCACATTCTACATCATTAGAAAATGACAACAAGAAGCCATCTCTGTTTGAAACATATCGCACATGATCACCAATTTCTTTAGACTATCAATGAAAAATATAATTTTGAAATTCTTTCAGTCTAAAAAAAGTACATCTTGAGGTCAGGATTGACAAGAACAACTTTCTATTCTTTTTGGATGGCAAATTTCAATGAAGTAGCTATAACAATTGAGTGGATTAATACAATAATGAAACCAAATTAAAATAAGAAGTTAGATAACAATTAGGACCCAATATCAAGTTTGAGGTGCCAAAAGCAACTTTTCTGCTTTGTGTAGGAGGTTTGAAAAAGATCTTTAGAGTCGAATTCTAAAATAATCCAGTAAAAGCTAAAAATTTAATGTTAACACTTGAATAACCTTTTTTTTTTTTTTTTTTTTTTAAACCACATATCAACCGTTCATAGTATTAACAAGCACATAGATTAGAGTGTACAAACAAAACACGAACAACAAAATAAATACAAAATACAAAAAATAAAAGCATATTTCATTCGATTTGCATTAAATTTTACTAATATTTTTAAAGCAACCTTGTGTTGCTATTGAATTCAATTTTTAATAAGAGTCAAGGTTAAATTTCCTTTATATAAATAACTTATCACCTTGCAAGTTTTACCTTTCTTGCTGCTCTTTGCTTTTTTCAGTAGTTTTTCAATAGTTTGAGCCTAAAATATATAAACATTTATTGCTTAAAGTTTACATAAACATTTCATTTTAGTAATCAGTAATATTGTACGGCTTGAATATTTAATCTTGGAGTGCTCTTTTTGTAGTAATTTAGGTATTACTAATAATGCAATACTATACATATACATATATAGATTTAATGAATGCTACATAAAATTAACATATTATACAAATAATCTAGGAACTTAGTGTTTATAAAATTCCAAAAAACACATAGTTATGTAAAATCAAAGTTTTAGTAAAATTATCATTTAAATGGTGACTTATTCAATTTATTTTGGCACCCATAACTTCAAAAAAAAAAAAATAAATAAATCAACAAGAATAAGAACATTTGTGTTTAGGACAATAATAACAAAGAAAATTCATATTTTTCTTCTGTTTTAAAAGAGTTATTCTTCAGTTTTCAATAATGAAATGAATACACATTTTTATTCAAAATATTTTGCCTTTGGATGTCAATACATAGTTCTTTTATCACCATTTATGCTGAAAACAATCACACTAGCATAAATGCTACCTCAGCCATATAAAGAAAGTAAGTTTAATGGCATAAAAATTAACAAACCTTATTTTTTTCTATTTTTATTGTTGATTCCTGTCTTCTTTTCTTTGCACGTAGCTGTCTTTTCCTGTCAAATTCTTCAGTATCTTCTATACTTCTATCCGGATCTAAAATAAAATGATTCTAAATGTATATACGAAGGTTTTTCTTAAAACAATACAATGCCCATTCCAATTTTCAAAAAAACCAAAAATCAACCTTATATACCTTTGTGGAGATACCATGATTACTTGAAGGGGAAATCTAGAAGATAAATTTCAGCAAGAATGCCGATTATCTTTTCATAGAACCCTTGTTTGAGGTGCTGATTAAAAGTCGCAAGAATTCTCTAAAAATTACCTTCTGTAAGAATTATGTTTTATTGTGGTTAGTAAAAAATAGAATTGTGCACGAAGAAAGAAAAAAAGACCAAAAAAAAAACCAAAAAAACTGATTCCTGAAACAGTTTAATTATAATTTATAAAGCATGGTAAACAAGAAAGATATTTACATTTTTTAAAGATATTAAAAATTTTGACACCTTTTACTTCACAACTTAGAGAATTCCATAGCTTAGGACCTCTATAGGAAAGAGAATGTTCTACATAAAAGTTTTTTGGTTAAACAAAATTTTTTCTATAATTGGAGCATAAGTTTAACTTATGCGTTATCTAACTCAAAAAAATGATTGAAATTTGGAGGGGCTTATTTTCTATTAACTTTAAATATAAATATTAGGTCTTGGTAAATATTAAGGTTAAACTAATGGTTAAGATAGGGTCTCGATTTGTAGAGAAGACCAATAGCACACACGAGTATAGATTCAACGGTTTTAATATGGCTTTTCCAAGATAAGTTTTCATGAATTAATACACCCAGGAAATTAAGGCAGCAATCTTATTCAATGGTTTTGTTATTCATCGATAGATTTGGGAATTTTAGAGGAAGGTCATCAGATTTGGTTTTCATGAGGAATAGTGTGAATTTAAATTTGTCAGTATTTAAAGAAAACTTGTTGGCTTTGAACCATACATTGAATTTTTCTAATCCCTGATTCATGATGTGGATTTGGGATTGTTTTCTCTAAAGAGAAGATTTGCATCATCAACAAACATTATTGTTGATATAGTGATGGAGGTTTGTACATATCATTGATATAAATTAAAAAAAAGTAGAGGATCTAGAATTGATCCTTGAGAAACACAACATAAAACTTCTTTTAAACCTGTGTTTTTATTCAAGACTAATTTCTTACTGGGTTTAAGATTTTTAAACCAATTAAACCATTTCCCTTTTATTCCATAATAGTCTAATTTGTGTAACAGGATACTATGATCAATTATATCGAACGCTTTAAAGAGGTCAATAAAGACACCTAGTAAAAATTTGTTATCTTCGAAAGATTTAGATATTTGTATAAATTTATTATTCATTAATAAAAATTCTTTAAATCTTAACATGAAAAACCCACTCAATTGAATAAGAAATAAATAACTGTGTTAGAAAGAATTAACTCAAACTTCAAAACTTGGTGTATGCCATGTATACCATATTAAGCTTCACAAGTATCATTCCTTTACTTAAAAAAATCCTTAACTTTTTTTCATTTATCAGCCTTTATCATCAATTCCTGAAACTTGAGGTTTATCATTGCTCTTTCATCATATTTCAAATGTAAAAAAAAAAAAAACCAAAAAAAAAAAAAAATAATAATAATATAAATAATAGAAATATTTCAAGTCCTTATTCAAATCATTACTGCTAAAATAAATTGGACTAATAAAGATCTGTAAAGGAAAATTAAATTTCAGCAAAGAAATTTTTCAACAGGCACACTACAATTGCAAGAAATAATAAATGAAATTTTGCTATGAAAGTTTAAGTAAATACATTGGATTAAATAGTTTGAATAAAGAAATTACCTACACATAGGCAGCTGCACAAGCTCATTTTCTCCTTCTACTTCCTCTCCTTTCAATGCTCGCTAAAAATAAAAATGAATGACCTTTCAGAATAACAGACCACGACAAAATTGACTTTAATAGATTGGATTTAATAGTTTTGTGTCAGGCTAAAAAGATTCTGTTGTTCTGTTGGAAACAAGTTAAAAGCTACAAGATGTAACCTTCCCAAAATTAATATTAAAAAGATTAAATTTCTAGACTCATTAATAAAAGCAAAATATTTAGGCCCTATGATGAATAAATCTTGGGAAAGTGATTCAGTTACAAAATTAGTGAGAATCAAAAGCAGCCAGAGGAACCTACATATAGTAAACATTTCAAGTTTGAGCAAAAGCTGTATATTTAATAAAATATTGGAAAATTAGTAAAAAAACCAAAGACCAAATAAAAAGTATAACTTTTTAAATGCAAAGAAAAGCAAAAGACTGACTTGTAACTTCCCATCAAAAAAATTAGTTCGTTTTAGACTCACAAGTCCTAGGCACAACAAGATTTTCTAAATGACAGAGATGCCAAAAATGATAAATAATATTTTTTCTAACACAAATGTTTCATCAGAATCAGATTATAGCCTTTTATGGAGAACATGAAAATGTCATTTTAAGCCTAAATTCAACATTTTCTAGGGGCTTGGCTCGATAAAGCTCTCAAAATAGCAATTATAACACTTAATTATACAATAAAATAATTAAAAAGATTGTTTCCAAACATCATACAACACTTCTGTAGAATTGCAACATGATTACTTGAGAAAAATCAAAAAACACCTTTCAGTAACATTGAATCTGTTGAAATAGAAAGTTAATAAAGTAAATATTTAGGGTGTTACTTGTCTAGCTGTTGTAGCTTTCTGAGTTTTCTTATTTTTTATTTCTCCATAAACATCAAGATCACCTTTCTCCATTGCATCAAGCCATTTTTCCTCTTCGTTTTCATTGTCACTAAATTAAGCACAAAATATTCACAACCCATTTAGCATTCAGAGTGTCTGAAACGATCTTGAGAATAAAAAGTGGTGGGTTGGAATCTCATATGACCTATTAAGTTTTTTTCTTCATGTTTCATGTGATGCATGTGCTTTTAGTTGAGAATTAGCCTCTTTTATATAAATCATGAAAAAATGAAATAGCGCATGAAAACAAAGCTCAAGCTTATACCTAAATTTTTAACTGAAAACTTTTTTTTTTTATGACAATTACTTCAAAAAAATGCATGGTCACATTAAGCATATTCTTATATTCGAGCTTAAATTGACAATTATTCTGAATTTTTTCAGAATAGAATAAAACTTCCAGTATTTTTTTCTATAAATATAAATCTAACTAAGAAGCAAAAAAATAATAATTTTTGAGAAAATCTGAAACAGGCTAATCATTTCTTTTTCTTAAAAAGTTAAAGAAAAAAATCAAAAAAAAATCAAATATTTGGTATACTGTTGCCTGATTTACCTAAAAATCAAGCTAACAGGAATTTTTCAAAATTTTTTGCTTTTTCATGTTATTTGCCTCATTAACCTAACTTTTATGCAAAAAATCTGAAAAAAATGAATGGATCTCAAAGAAGAAGAAAAAAAAAAGAAACATGAAAATAGTGATTTTTGCTTCATTAACCAGATTTTAGCAAAAATCATTTTCAAGAAAATCTGGAACAATTCGCTTATTTCTTTTCCTTTACATCTAACTTCATGCAAGAAACAAAAAAAATATCAGAGCCAATTAAGAGAAAAAATTTTAAAATATTGAATTTTGGTCTGTTTTTGCCTCTTTTAACCCAAAATTTTAAACAACAAAATTTTAATTAGAAAAATTTGCCTTTCAGTAGAGGTGCTTTCCTCACTTTCCTGATCAACTTCTATTTCTTCATCCTCATCATCTTTGACCACCATTTCTTCTTCTTCATTCTCCACTACATCCTCTTCCTCCTCCTCCACATTATCACTTTCATCATCACTGTCAATATCGCTCTCAGTATCCTCATCTTCTTCGATAATCTCTTCTTCACTATCCTCTTCAACAACCTCTCCCTCGACTATTTCTTCACCTTCACCTATTTCATCATCATCCTCATCATCGGTATCATTATCAACAACATCATCAGACAGACCATCCTCAACAATTTCTTCTTCCACAACCTCTTCTTCCACAAATCCACATTCGGCTTCATCTTCTGCTATTCCCCATTTGATAAGTTCCTCATTACCTTCTTCTCCTATTACTTCTTCTGTATTTTTGTCATCTATACACTCTCCAACTAATTCTTCTTCAACATCTTTCTGTTTGTATTTTTGTAAACAGCTGTCTATTAGCTCTTCCTTGACAACACTTTCATCATCTAAAATACAGTTTACTGAATTTTCAACTATTAATTAGACAGCAAATGAAAATCGAAAATCTTGATAACAAAACATTTTTTTTTTTTTTTTGTAACAAAATGGGTTACCAATAAAATAATCAATTAAAGAGGACTAAGAGAAATAAAGCCTCTGTGATCTTGCCCTTTAATTTTCACTAAAAAAAATCTTCTCAGGGTTCGAGAAAAATGACCGTTTAAAATTTTCTTTCAGCAAAAATAGTAGATGCTGGGGTTTGTAAATTAAAAGATCATTCTGGGTTTATAGTTTAGTAGATATATAAAAGAGCACCTTCGCAAGACGATTCAGTTGAAGTGTGTTCAAAGTTCTATCCAACGGAGTTGTAATACCAATATGTATTTTTATTCTTGCCTCTGTCAATCCAATAAAGCTAAAATCAAAACTTATTAAACCTATGAATGCATTTAATTTGTCGAAATGAGCATTTAGTGAAGAAATATTCACATGATATAGAAGTATCATTAAAATATTTAGAAGAACAAAATATGTCAATGCTTAAATATTTAGAGCTTATAGAGTTAGGAAATTGAATAAAAGTTTCTAAATAGAGACTTTAGATTCCTTCAAAAATCCCAGTATCATTCAATCACATGGTACTGATACAGTCCAGATAGCACCCCAAAATCCAAAAAATCCAAAACGTGAGGTGAATATGAAAAGATTTACTCAGAGAAATTTCTTTCCGCCTGACAACAAGTACACAAGAATCTATAAAAAGTTGCTCTCTTCATAAAGTATTAAGATTATCAACAAAGATTCACAAAAAGCTTGAAAGAATTATAAAATACCATCCTTATGTATAATTTATTTTCTAATTCCGTCTGACAAAAATGAAACAAAATTATATTCTTGTTTTATTTAGTAGCAATAGTAGCTTGTTTTAAGTCAATAATCACATTTGTCATGGACTTATTTTTTCCTAACTCTTTGACAACAATAGGACACCCCTATCTCTGTATACACCCCTAGTTGGGTTCACATTCAGTAGATGCTGTTATGTAGTATAAATTTTGACCAGAGAGAATGATTATTATTTTTACTTTAACTCCTATAAAAGTTTTACACTTAAAGAGCTATTTTCTGTGAAACACATAAACTAAAATCAACATGGAAATCAAAACGAATGTTGGACAGAAATTAATTGAACATCCCCTAGACACTAAGCATTACTTTTCATTTATTCCAAGATGAACACAGTTTACCTAGATATGATTATTAATACCATTCAATTTTTGAGAATAACTTGTTAATTTACCTCTAAGGTCAACATGGGCTCCTTCCAACAATTCCGTCCAATAAAATTCACTCAAAATTTTCAAAAAGCCCAAATTTTGATGATTTTTGGTCTATGTTTCAAATTTTTCTATTGATTAATTTGTTACAACCTATATAATGAATATAATTATATTATCATTGTAACTGTTACTGTCACTGTTACTGTTACTGTTACTGTCACTGTTACTGTCACTGTTACTGTCACTGTCACTGTTACTGTCACTGTTACTGTCAATGTTACTGTTACTGTTATTGTTATTATTATTGCTGTTGTTTTTATTACCATTGTTATTGTTATTATTATTATTATCATTAGTATATAAATATATTAAAATTATAAAATGTTAATTTACTAACAATTTTAAATTTTTATTTGTTTTGATAGAATTTAAAAAAGTGAAAATTAGAAAAAATGTTTTCTATCAAATCCATCCAACAATTAAAATTTTGGAGGATATTTCTCAGTCACCACAAGCGGTAAAAGTTATTTATCCTGAGAAAACTAGACTTTTCTAACTGAAAAACATTAGATTTCTGTTGCAAATATCACAAAATGATTTGAGTATGACTAGCTTCTACTAAATTTCTGAGCAACAACTTAGCAAATGAAAAAACAGACACTATAATATATCATACACTGGTTTACATCAAGTAATGGAATTTTTCATCTTCGAAAAATGTTTATTGGTTGGAAGGTAAAAAACTACAAGAACTCTAATAAGCAAATGTTTCAGGAAATAACTCTTTCTAAGACAAATCCGTATTCAATTGTTGGTTGTATTCAATGTCTCTAAGACTTTTTGTCAAATCCGACATTGAATATAACCAATGTGCAATGAAAAATGTTTAGCGACATAACTATTGGCTTGGGCTTAACAATACTTCTTTTTCTAGACAGAGAAAGATTGGTGAAAATAGTTTTTATAATTTTTATCTCTCACAAAATTTATTTTAATTTTTTTCTTAAAGATAATTATGTTAGGACTCTATTACCAATTTACAGAATGCAAACCATGCCAATCTCTAATGTTTTTAAATAAGTGTCTTAATTGAATGTCTTCACCTAACTCACTGAAAATATTTAATATTAATTATTTATTTAATATTAATTAACTAATAATATTATTAAATTATTGCAAAAATAATTAAAATTATATTACTTGTAATATATGTTTGATTATCTTCCCACTCTTCTTGATCACATGCTGATTCTGTCTTTACCCTAAAAAGTAGTGAAAACAGATATTACTTTATTTTATAACAATTGAATAATTTTAATGTTTTATGACAGCCATCACATCAACAATTGGGATTCTGGTACTCATAAAATATATTAAGTAACCCAGAATTTCATAAAATAAATAAATGATTGCAAACATGGTTGGTTTATAGGCAGCGGCTTCAAGCAGATCCTTTGCCACTCAGATAATTTGCACAATAACTTATAGCAGACATCATAATTACAGGTGATAATTTGAAGAGAATTTCAAATAGATTCTTAGATAAAATCCTTCATCCAACATTAAATTGTTAAAAATCAACAGAAATATGGTCCTAAATGGGCAAACACAGCGGAAATGACAAGCTAAAGAATAATAGTATATCAATCAAATTTAAGTCATTAAACAAAGTAATAATGACATCATTATAAACTTTTGGACTTTAAACAGAAATATCATGTTTGCTTACGTGAAGCATGTGACAATGGGTGCTCAAACTTGACAAATAATTTAATTATATAATTTTGTTTTCTTTTAATTAGCCATTTCCTGCAAGGTCAGAAGCCACTTCTAGCCAGGAAGCTGGATTGTAAACACTTAATTATAGCTGCTCACACAAACAGTGAAGCTTATCTGGTGAAATTCGTCAGAGAAGTGTCTAGATCATCAAATCATTGAGCACTAACTGGCAAGTTGAGACAATTATCTAATCAAACCATCAAATAAAAGAGCGCATGGTAAACATGATAAAACAAAATGTGTTTAAAAAATCAAGCTTAGAGTATGTCCATTTAATAACACATATCTTTTTAATACTGACGCAGAAAAAAGCGCTGTTATAAGTTTTTGTTTTTTTTTTGAGAACCATAACGTTGTTTCAAAAAAATTTTTTAAACTAATTTATAAACATTTACTTCACTTTAATGTAAAAATTTCTCTTCATGTATTTTTGCATAAGACCTACCTTCCTTTTGTTGTTCTTTTTTAACCATTTTATTCAATTAAAATTAATTTATAATATGTGGAATTTTCAATCTACACATTTATCAATCCATGCATGTCTATTTTTCAAAAAATGATTTAGACTCAGATTTATTTAAATAGCACAGCATAATAAAATATTTGTTATTAGCGTTTTAAACGTTTTTAAAAATAGAAGAAAAAATTTAAGCCCCTTATTTAAATTCAAAAAAATTTCTGGATTTTTCAAGTAAACATGTTATGCTTGTTGAGCAAAAAAGAAGATCACGTAACAAAAACTTTAAAAACAATTATAAAATTCATTATATTCTTTAATTTTTGATTTAATAGTAAAATTCATTGTATATATACTTTACTAATAGTTCCATCATTTGATTGATAAATTTTAACATTTAAAGAAATGTTATGTTAAAAAACAATATAAGGCTAATGCAAAACAAATAAAAATCACAATCACTTTAATTTCCCTCTTAAAATTAATTTACTTAAATTTCATTTTCTTTTTTGTTGAGATTGTAAATTGAACAGGAAAAAAAAATCATAGATTAAACCCTCCTGTCTAAAGAGATATTGTAGAAAATAATTATTTTAGTTGGCCAGATTTCAGACCAAAATTGAGAATTGCTCGCTTTGTTGTAAAACCATATAACTTAGCACAATTATTTACTGACATATTATGCTTAGCTTTGGACTTCATCAGAAAAAATTATAATAGTGGATTTTTTAAATATGGCAGATTATTCAAAAAAAAATTTTTAATTTTCACTATCGAAATTATTATAGGTTCTTTAAGAACTTTGAAATTGTATTACAATTTTACACTTACTCAGTTTAAAGTGTTTAATCTGCTTCATAACGCATTTGCATTAGATGCTTTTTAAAAGTAACACTGTTAATATGATTATGTGTTATTTTTAGTGCTTTTAAAACTCTAAATCATTGCAATGCCCAGCAGATATAAAAGATTGGATATTGATATTAGCAGATATGAATTAAGCAAATTTCTGGACACAGTCAATTTATTGATGCTTGACGAAAGTGGGGGAAATGCAAAGACTTTATTTGTTAGAAAAGCTAAATTTCGCAGAAATAAATAGGATCTCGCTAGATCTTTTGGATATGTATGAAGTTTTTAAAAGGAATCTGGAAACTGAATGATTAACCATTTCTACTTTACTTTATTGAATAATATTTAGTTCTCTCTTTTTAAATTAAATGTTAGTCTGATTATGGTACAGATCTATTAGTTGATTTAGAATTGATTTTCAAACTGTTTGATTGATTACTATAGGTTCAAAAATTTGAAGTTGAAGGTTCGTCTTGTGGACCATCAGTTAACAAAAACAGATGTTTTTTTTTTCTGATGATGATGGATCTCAAAAACTGCAATGAGTCACATAACTTTTGTTTGAAAAGAAAGTTAGAATGTGTGCTCACGATTTACAAGATATTGTGCTACTTGCTTAACTCAGCTCAGGTGGTATGATTGCTCAAGAAGCAGTTTATCATGACTAATTTTTAGTATCACTTTATAATAAACATGAACATAATTTACCAAATGCATCAAATGATAACAATGGCGATGAGCTTGCCATTGTAGCAATAGCCTAACTATTTTCACATATATAGATAATGCAAAAAAACTCTGTAAAAGGAACAGTTCATAAGCTTGTCGAAATATTAAGTTTACGAAAACCAGTTACAGCAACTTGGCTATTAAATCAACAGTAGAGAAAATAAAACACGTTTGAAGAACAGGCTACTTTCAAATTTTGCTGACTTAGCAGCATATAAACAAAACAAAAATGTTTATTTAGCATTTAATGGACATGTCGCTGATGTGGTTAAAACTTACAAAGACTGTGATAAAGATGCAATTACATTATCAAAAGCAGCAAATATTTTTCGAAAAGATATGACAAAATTTTAAGTCAAATTTTGATGGTGAATTTACTGCAAACTAATCAACATAGCTGTTCCTCAGTTTTTAGATATTTTTCTTGATATCTAAGATATTAACAGGTAACAATACAGGGTTAGAATTCTCCTTTGTAAACAGCTACGCAGTTTTTTTCTAACCAAGGATGCCTTTCCTCTCTCTCCTACCCTCATTTCTATTCTTCCCCTTCCTTTCCAGCGCAGCACAACATGGTTGCAATGCGCTGGAAAAATTAAGATTATGATTTAAATTTATGACGATGTGCGGGTGTTTTACAGAATTGCTTTGATTTTCACAAATCTCCTACTCATAATTATAATTAAGAAGCTTTTTTTTATCAAAATATCTATAATAATTTTAAACATTATACATTGTTTTATTTCTTGTTCCTTCATCTCTGAAATCTAACTATAATTTTTATGATCAATTTTACATAAATCTCCTAGTTAGAAGGGAGTTTGAACGCGTGAGTATTTTCTCCTATAATCTTTCATAAGGCAGGTTTAAACTTTTAATAAATTTTTATACCAAATCTTAAACTACTTTGCGTGAACATACTTGAAATATATGACACATGGCTAGTGTATATTTTATTTTTCATGCATAGTTAAAGTTTATGACTTCTTCAGTATATTATTTATAACAAACTTGAAAAACAAATATTTTAATAAATGCTCCCATCACCGCAACAAATCAATGTTTTGTTTTATATAAAATATATATAAATATATATAAAATACAAGAACTTATAATGGTATATTATAAAAAACTTAATATCTTAATAAAGAATATATAGGATCGTGAGAAATATGTTGTGTTGCGTTTTCTTTTTATTGTTCAAATCATCATGCTATTGTTTACAAAACATCACACCAATTTTTTACACTTTTCTGTACAAAACTAAACACTCTCCTTCATTATTTTTTATCTCTGTGTATAACTTTAATGCAAATCAATCTTTTTAATCTTGAATATATTCTTTAACATATGAGTTAGCTGTGGAGGTTAAGATAAGAAACAAAACAAACTTAACTAAGCAAATGGCAGCAGTAATAGCAACTCTGGTAATTAATCGTTTAGGGACAGGTAAAAATAATAGGCAGATGTAATTAAAAACGTTTTTAGCTGAAAACAGAAGACTATAGATAATAATTTTAAAAGCATTTAATTGCCATAAAGAGTTTTGACTTCTTAGAAGTCATAAGAATTAAGTTAATTAAGTCTAAGAATTATGACTTCTTAGAAATAATGGCTCTTTATGGCATTTTTTTTTTTTTAAATTAAGTTCGCTATTCTTAACTTTACACAAACAATTGCTTCACAATCTGAGAATTTGAACCCTCCAATGATAGTTGAATCGCAAAAAGCTTTGATAATTACACAATTGTTGCAATACAACTGTACATTTAAAAGAAATTCAATGCAGCGGAAAACAAAAAGCCACTCTGTAAATAAAGAAAAAAAATTGGTCGTCTTTATAGGGTTATTTCTGCATGCAAACACTACAAAAAAACACTTATTGAAAAACTTCACAAATTTAGTGAAACGATTTCTTATGAATGAGTAATACTTCAATGCAACTGGGAAATGATGTTCTAGCACAGTGTGATAGAGAAAATATTGTCTGCCCTATAAAGTTAAAAAGAGAGATATTACTGACAGCAGCTGACAAACACATATGGTTCAGGAACTTTGCTTTTTCAACACCCATCTGAAGAAAACAAAGGGAAAATTAGATATAAAATAGTAAACCAAATGATAAATGCAAAAGGATCACCAATCAAAAACAGTTCATGCCATTCAAAATAAAGCAATCCAGCATATTTTTACTAATACTGTGCACTCCTCACTAAAGAAATATATAAATTATACCTTAACAATTTAAAAAATAATAATTATTGTATATATATAAAATTTTTAGCGGAAATATGATTGATTGATTGATATAACTTATTATAGTAGCCTTGTTCTGTATAAATGCAGGGTTTAATAGAAAGTTTTTTGCCTATATCTCACAAGAAACTTTTTTCTTAGTATTTAAAATAGAAGCTTTAAAACGTACGCATACACAACCATGTGAAGGTGTATTTTTACAATAAAAACTTTTATGACATCCATCAAAAATATAAATTTTTTTAAAACAAATTTTAAAGTAAACGCAACAAAAGATTATAACACTTTTTTTTAGGGAACTGAAATAATGATAATTATATTCTTAAACCAGCAGTAAAATGTTAAATAAATTGGGTTTTTAAGCATAATTTTTTTAAAGTCAAATTTAAAATAATTCAAATAAAACTAAAGAAATAAAAAAGCATTACATATGCTTAAGACATGCACTCAATCTTTGTTAGTTCCAAAAGACAAGAGACTAATCCATTTATCACATGCTGACCACGCATAAACAGTTCCTATTGTAAAAAAATTTCTTCATGTTTAAAAATTTAATTTTTATTATGTAACAAGTAACTAAGCACGTGTGAAATTTCCTTCTTTATATGATTAAGAACTAAAATTGCCTAAAATGTTTAAAGCATTGTAAATGAAAAAGAGCACATTTGGTTCAAAGGACAAGGAAGATGTTCTTACAGTGGAAATGGTTGAGGTTTTCAACAAGCATGCTAAAGGTTCGCAGAAACCAAATATTGTTGCTAATTATAAGACGGGATTGTAAACAGTTGGCCAATCAGATCATTAAGCCCTACGTAAAACAGTCTGTTGTTAAAGTCAAATGGGCTGCATATAATAAAAGTGACTTTCAATGTATTTAAGCTCTATAATAAAGAAGCTGTTCATGATGGAGTTGAAAAACACAATTTCAAATACATTTGTTTAGTATGCTGAAACTCATACAACAATGAAAACTGAGAAAAATAAGTTTTTGTTTACTTGATGTTTGATTGCATTACAGACAATGGAAAATAATTCAAATGTAAAAAATTATGAAACTTGTTGAGAGATTGGTCTTAAAATCTTTCTTCTTAAACCAGGTAGACCACTAACTTAAAAAATTCTGCCAGTACTAAGCCATATCTCCTGATTCTATCTCATGTTTTTTAAGTTTATCTCGCTTAGAGTATAGAAGAAACGCCCTCAGAATAAATTTTATAAACTACTGAAATAATTATTTAAATAACTGCGCTATAAATGAAATAATTACAGAATTACAACATGTTTCAAACTAATGTTATTTTTCAAAGTAAATAGTGACGTTTTAATTGTGTATTTTTGTGAAAAACTTTCCTATTGTGTTTTTCTATTAGCTATAAATGCAATTCATAAAAGACTATAAAAATTATTTAAAATTTATATCTAACAGTGGTTGGCAAAAATTATCCTCGCATAATAAAACATTGCTTTTACAGTCAAAAGGTTGCTATTTTATTGACCCAAGTTTCTGATCTCATAGTTTACCCACAACCTCAGCAAACGTGTATATTATTCTCATTATAGAAAAAAGGTTTTGTTATTACTTCACGAATATAATGCTTCCACTGATGGACAATGGTTTACTCCCAAAAATAAATGTTATCATTATAGAAGGGGTATTACATGTTTTAATTTAGGAAAAATGTGCCTCTGGAACAAATTTCCGACATCTGACCCAGCAAAATACAAAATCGCCTAGATAATATCTTAAAGCTTTGCTATAACGTTAGGTTTTAAGTTATTTTCAAAATTAGGAAATTAAAAACAGCACTGAAGAATTTTTACTAAAGTAATACATAACATCACAAGGCTGAAAATTACAAATAATAATAGATTCATATGAAATTAAATATCTTAACACAATTGTACTCCTTACAATTTGGGAGCAACATTTTTGATTGACTTACTGTACAGATCTATAATTTCTTGATTCAGAAAACCGAGTAAGAATGGGGTTAAGCATGGTTTTCAGGGTGTTGGTACTTACAGCAGTCTATATCAAAGAATATCTCCATCAAAAAGGAGCTTAGTGAAACAAGTAATAGATGTTAACTGAGCTCTCTGCATTGCGGCATATTTTTGTATGTGAGGAAAAAAGAGTTTTTTGGTTGGATAGTTCGGCTACTTGATTAGTTGTCCGCTCTGCAGTTATAATTCTTGCTTATTTAAACAGTTGTTTTTCACATAAACAAAGTGAAGCAATACAGCATATATATTACTTTTTTTAAAACATGATCTTCAAAATCATTTCTTTTAAAAAACCATACTTCTATTAATTAATTTTACAAAAACCTTCTTAAGTGATCCTTGATACTGTAATAAAAACTGTAAATAAATATTGTAAATAAATATTTTAAATAAATACTGTAACTAATACTGTAATAAATACTGTAATAAGTACTGTAGTAAATACTGTAGTGCATTCAATTCAACAGAAAATATTTATAAAAAAAAAATTTTTAAGTTTATATCTTTTTTTAGTTTTCAAAAATCATAAATCAGACAAGAATGTTAATTACGTATTTTAATTTCAAAAAAGATTAATTACT
>JAUZNK010079466.1:0-47774 GCA_035046665.1 Euphysa ruthae | reverse complement strand
TCTTATTAAATTTCTACTCTATTCTGTTTACCATTTTAAATTCTAAGCATAACTCAGCAAAAAAGTGAATGTTTTCCAGACTTACATAAAAATATCATTTACGGAAATATTAAAAAACAGGCCTTCTATTTTTTTGCCTCTCACACCAACAAACCTGGCCGTGATATAAAGACGGCCATGTTCCAAGTAAAAAACACTTTATGACTTTCCATCAAATCAAATTGTTTCTTCTACTTCAATAACAATAATACTTAACAAAATCACCTCCATAGAGATGAAACTCATTTGGTTAAAAGTAGTATTGGTATATTCACCGATAATCTTATTTCTATTATAAACAATTTATCTATAGTTTGACTATTTTTATAGGTTGAACATATTAATGCTCCCCAAGTAATTTTTAGCTGACTTAATCTAATCTAATCTATTGTTAGTTTTGGTGAAAATTGAATCATGAAAAATCACTTTTTGACCTTATCTACTCTAATTGTACTAACCCAAGCCTTGCCTAAACTCGAATCTAGTTTCCTTACTTCTAAGTGATAACATCCTTTCACAAACCCGAATCTAGTTTCCTTACTTCTAAGTCATATCATCCTTTCTCAAACTCGAATCTAGATTCCGTACTTATAAGTGATATCATATATTTCTTAACTATAGATATAAGTTGATAAATATTTATTTGCTCAAAAACTATCAAAGGTTCAATCAGTTATTCTTAAAATATCATAAAAATATTGTCGTAGCATAAGACAAATTTTTTACGAAACAAATTTAACTATATTGAATATCTCCCATAAGGTTAAGTTGATGTCTTAACCCTTAAATGCATTATTAATACCCCTATACACCAAATTGAAAAAGATTTCATGTTTTCAAAAATTATTCCTATAAACGTACTTGTGATACACATAATTAAGAGTCTTAAATTACTAGATGCACAGGAATGAAATTTCCTGTAAATATCAGCTGAAGAGCTGCTGTGTTTTGGAAGTTATGTAATTTTTTCAAATCTCCACTTAAGTAGAAGGTAAGTATGCATTAAAGGGCTATCTCAAACTTAATAAAATAATAAAAAATTTAATGCACCTAGTGAAAACGAATGTTTATCATTTCATGTAAACACTTCATGTAAATATTCCATCAAAGTCATTACTTTAAAACTAAACCTCAGGAAACAAAATTGGACTATTTTTATCAATTTAGAACTTTTATGCTCGGAATTATAATAATATTCTAATTTCAGGTGACTTTACCACTACATTAATCAATCCTCTGTTGAGTGGATTAATTGATACCAATTGTTTTTTTAATATGCGTCAATAAAAAAGCCGCTAGATATCTTGTGAAGACATTTCATTGATCTATTCATTACAAACACGAAAAGTTCTTTTCAAAAATTTGGGTATTTGATCTGGATATTAGAATTTATTTGATAATCTACACAATGCCTTTTAATGCTACCAACAAAACGCTATTAAGAACAGATCAAATGAAAACTCCAATAAAGATAAATTTCATCCTTTTTAATAAAAATTTGATATACTATGGTGACCTCAATAGTGTATTTTTATGCACATTTTAAATAAAAATACTCCTGTAAAAACTAAAATTATGAAAAAAAAAAGAAGAAAATAAATAAATAATTTGCCTCGCCTAAGCATTTGCGAAAAGAGAAAAAAAATAACAAAATAAGGTGAATATAAAATTCAACGAAATTTAGTAAAAAATCTAAAAAACTGAGAGAAAAATCCTGTTTCAACACCAAAGACATGAATTCTACAAATAACATCCCAAAATAACATACACACGTAAGGAAGAAAATTATAGTTAAAATAAAATGAAAAGTAAATTGATACATACATCTGCAAACAGGAGTAATGTCTGACCAAGTCCCATCTGCTTGACAAACCATTTCTCTTGGACCATCAAGTAAAAAGCCAGGAAAACAGAAGAAGAGCACAGTAGAACCATAAGTTGTATTTTTGAAATGGAACTTTCCATTGATAATAACTTTTCCTCCAGTAGGATGGCCACAATCTCGAACTAAAAAAAAAAAAAAAAAAAAAAAAAAAAAAGAAAAAATTATAGAAAAAAAAATCCATTCATTTTTAAACGCAAAAACTTAAGTGCTACTTACTAAGTCAAATAATAAGAATGTTTAAATGGTCAAAGTCAAATATGATAAAGCCTTGTCTGAAGGCCTTTTAAGATTTTCAAAATAAGGGACATATGTGGTCTCTCACCATGATGATATTCTAGCTTCAATTTTCTGTTGGACTTTTCATACTGTGATTACAGGCTTAAAATGAAAGAATGATTTATATAAGTGGTGATGAACATAAAGTCTCCACGGAAATCAGACTTCTTCTGCTAAGTTACTTTTGATCTTTGCAAAATCTTCTCTTATTGTAGCAGTGACTTCAATCATTAGCAATTGCTCTTTTAGTTAACTTAAGAAGATCAAAGTATCATCCTCATAGGTTTAGAAATGACTAAATTTATTGCAAATTTCTTTGGTGTAACTATATTATATTTTTTTTTACAAAGAACCAAATTGGATATGAAAATCTACACATTCATGCTGTATAATAATGCTAGAAAATATGGAAAGACAATCAAATTCTTTAAGAATTGACTTATATGCGATAAATGACTGACATGAATTTGAAACCATGCTTTAAAAAACGTGTTCCCAAATTGCAATTTCAATATTTAAAGAAGAGCCTTTTAAAAATTTAATATTTAATATCAGAAACTTCTGCGGTGTTTGAGGATTGTTGGAAACACATGTTTATTGTTGCCAAAATTTCTTTTCAGGTGACTAAAAAAATCGAAATGTTTTCTGCGGTAAATTTATTTCATACAAGGTATGTTAAAAATTAGGAAAAGAAATTGAATAAAAACAGAGATGGGAAAAAAAAGCCTGTATTAAAAAGAATCTGTACATAAAATCATAAGAGCAAACCAATAAATTCCTTTCTGTATTTTGATCAAGGAACCAATCAATCAGTTAAAAAATCAAAAACTATTTCTGATATGTAAATATAAATCACTAAAAATGCATATATACTTACTTGTACAAGTGGTATCACTTCCACTCCACTGCAGATCAATAGATCGACATTCTCTAAAATTCGATCCCCCACTTTCATAACCCTTGTTGCATTTAATATAAACTTTGTCACCAGGATTGAACCTATCGTCAGAAATCAACTCAGATTGAAGAGGTACATGTGGTTTACAGCAAGAATTTTCTATAAAATATAAATAATTCTACAATATGAACACAATTTTTACATTCCTCAATGGCTTTAATTTTTATTTAAAAATTTTTTTCCTATCTAAAAAGGAATAAGAAAAGGAAAAAATAAAAATAAAATAAATATTTACTTATGCATCTTGGCGCATTGCCCGACCATTTTCCATTCCCTTGACATATTCTTGTGCTTTTTCCTTCCAAACAATAGCCACTTCTACATGAGTACATTGCCAAACCACCATAGTAATGTGAACCTCTATATACCACATTCGCAATACCATCGTGGTCAGCAGTACCACAGTCAATAGCTGAAATAATTTTCAGAAATTTTCAAAAATTCTAATATTTAAACTCATTGAAATTTTATTTATTAGTTAAAATTAACCGTTAAAGCGTGGTTCACATACATGAGAATTAAGCTTCATGAGAATTCAATTGACTGCATGTGATATTAAATATACCTTTACGTTGGTGTTGGTCATTATGGCAGTAATAATAACAGTGGGATTCTGGAAAACTGTAATTTTGGACAAAAATTTTTTCGAGCGAAAGTGAATCTACCAAAAGATTAAAAAATTACCAGGTTGCAGTTATGATCCATTTCCTTACTTCTTAGTGGGGGATGAAATATTTCCACTGAAGGTATGGCTAATGTGCCCATATGGGGCAGAATTTAACAGAGGAATTAATTCTTAATTTTCTTTTTTCACAAGCAAGAAGAACAATAGAAAATGCATTTGGGATTTTAACAGCACAGTGGGGTATTTTACACCAATAAAGGCATATGTTGAAAATGCCAATAAGTACATCATGGCTGCCTTGTCATTACATAACTATTTAGGACATACAGAAAACACAAGTTATTGTCTCTATGGTTTTGTTGACTTTGTCTCTGGGGATGGTGAAATTGGACCAGGTGAATAGAGAGCCACTTCAGCTGAGAATTCCATTTTTCAGACAATCCCAAATGTACGAGGATCAAGGTAGAGAGAAGATGCAAAGAAAATGAGGGATGTGATAAAAGGTTATCTAAGTAATGAACAAAGGAGTGTGGAATGGCAATTAGGAAACGTTATGAGAACATGAAAGAAAACTTTTGAAAATTAGGAAATCATTACTATGAAATAAATATTTTTATCATACAAATAAATATAAATTTCATTTTAAAAATTACAAATTATAAAATATCATTATAATTTCCTTATTTCTTCCATCATTATGATGGTAATGGTGATCAATATGTCAATTCATGCATAAATGGAGAGGGTGGTGCTGAGTGAGATTGAAATGGTAGTTATGGCACTGAATAAAATTGGGTGCTGTATGAAGGATGGTTATCTAAACTGTCCATTGTTGAATCTGCTGATAATTTGTATTTGTAAAATGCACAGTTGATTTTATGTTTAATACGAAGCTTGATGGTTTCAAGTATTTTTTTTCAACTTTGTAGCAATCAACCTGCCATATATATCATCTTCATCTTCTACAATAGGCTTTGCAGTACGATTATTAAAGGCAAAAGTCATGCTTTGTAATGCATCTAAATCTAATTTTCGGATTGAAGTTTGATTTCCAAAGGCTTAACAAGTTTTTTATTTTTTTGTTGCTTTTTGAAAGGAAGCTCTGCTTTCATTTATGGGTTCATCATGACTCTCATTGTTTAATGAGATTCAATTGCTGGCCTCATCATCAGTCAGAGTTTTCGGCTTCTTCTTCTTCAAATGTTTGATTCAAATGCACATTTGACTTCAATTGCTTAAGCCTGATGAACTTGTCCAACCAAAACATAAAATGGTAGGCCTCAAGCTATTTCTTTGTTTAACTTGTGTCAATAGTGCCACTCACAGACAAAGAAGAATTTTTCATATTCTTTTTATTTATTCTAATATTAACTATAACGCTTTTTCCACACATTAAAATACTTAGATGCCACACCTTAAAAGAGAAGAAGCAAATGTTTATATATTATAGGAAAATATGTGACTAAATAGCTCCAAAAAAATAAAATTTGAGGGCTTTGTTTGTTAAAGTTTCAATATATACTCTCATGTGCCAAATAGACGAGGGTCATTATAAGGTCTGGAAGGGTCTTATTACAAATAAAATATTTAAAAAATTAAGAAAATCATAAGGACATGCTTAGTCTTAAATATCTTTCTTTTCAATAAGATGCAAACAGTGTGGATTTGGGACCGCTAATAAAAACATTTCAATCTTTTAAATAATAAGGTAAAGCTTTTCATTCACACCATTTTGAAAAACATGTTTGTTTTTTCTTCAATATGCTCAAATATACTCAGATATATCTTAATATTAGGACACAGGTGTTTAATATTATTCTCATGAGAATTACGTTGAGAATTAAGTCAAAATACTTTCTCACGACTGTTCACATCAATGAGAATTTTAATCTTCTCATGAGAATTAATAATTCTCATGTGTGTGAACCACGCTTAACTAAGACTGGCAATGTTTTCGTTTTATAAATTTCAAACAGATCATTTGAAATTAATCTTCTTTTTTTTTTTTTGATTCCACAAAAAAATTCATTTTATTACCAGTTTTAAAGCGCATTTTAGACAAAAAATACTACATAATATATTGGAGTGCAAACAAAATTTATTAGGTTTCTACGTAAATCAAGATAATGAAAAAGATGGAAAAAAGTAACTAAATCCTTTTTTGCAACAAACTTTGCATATACTAGCCTCTCCCACATGCAATATATAATCCATCTCAATTATAAACACTAAGCCTAAAAATATTTTGAAACAACACAAAAAGGCTTTTTTTCTGAACCTTCTGGTAAGCATAAAAGTAAAACAAATATAAAAAACTAGATATGAATAATAACTATAAAAGAAAAGCACTGTTATATTTTAAATCATCTGCATCTATAATGCATCATTCAAGTACTATTCAATACAACATTGTCTAACATTATTGCGAATATAATACTAAAAAAATCACCTTTGCAGTATGAGGTGGCTGAAGTTCGATCTGTCCACTGCCCATTAGGTTGACAGGTACTATGCATAAGCTGTTGCTGCTGCATGTAGTAACCAATATCACATTGAATTCGCGCAACGCTGCCAGCTACAGGAGTGGATATTAGTAGTTTACCATTCAAGACAAAAAACAAAGGACATGTCGTTGCTAAAAGAATAACAGAATGATGCACTATCCATTTTAATTTCAACAGCCAAATATTATTTATAGATTGTAGACAAATACCTGAACAACAACTTTTGGCAGATAATTATATCTATATATCTGTGCCGATCAAAATCATGTCTTACAAGGTTACCTGACTAAAAAAAATAATTTGGAAAAAATTAACATTATTTGATTAGCATTAAATTAGTACTGAAAAGTAAGTAACTGCTTATAAAATAAAATGGTATATAACAAACAGTACCTAAAAACATGTGAAATAATAACTATTAATTAAAAACATCATAATTAAATAATAAATAAGCTATTTGTCTTTGGAACATATATCTTTATCTGAAACATAAAACTAAAAGATATATTTCAGATTTTTAATTTCAAAATGAGTGTAATCACACATTACTTATTGGTAATAGTGCCATACAATAGTGCCAAACAGTTTAAAAGATAAGTGGACATTTTAAAAAATATTTAAGTGAACTTTCATATCATATGAACCCCATGGCAGTATGCCATTAAAAATCATAAAAGCTATTGATTTTCAGAAACTTGTAGCAAGCAGATGAACAAGAAGAAAAGTATTGCTTAATTCTAGGACGTCAAGTCATCAATGAAGTTAAATGTAAGAATAAGTGAACTCTTATACCTGCACAATAGGCTGGCTCTCCATCCCATCCATCAGCTTTACAATATCTAACAGCTGAACCAACAACAGTGTAGCCATGGGAACAAGTTAATGTAGCTTTACTGTTAAAAGACGTTGATGTGATAGCCATTATACCATTTTCAGGAGAATGTAATGGAACACAACGAATTGCTAAAGTTAACAAAACACTTTCTAATGCGCATTCTGGAAAAATCTAGATAAGGAGCATGTAATAGATTGATTGAAATTTGCCACAAGAGATTTGCCACAACAAATTGATAGATTTAACTAGTCATGTGAAAATGTGTACGTTATGCCGCATATCTCATACTGTTGATAAAAAATAGAAACAGCTTTATGAATAAGTATCCCTGTTGAAAAATTTAATTTGGAGGAATTTGGTATGAAAAAAGGCAGGTATGGTAGGCATACTTATTTTCTTTACAAATTATTAATACCATTCTCTGCTTCTACAAAACTGAAGCAATAGTAAATATGCTACTATGTAGCTTGGTAGACCTAATCTGTTATTCATAACAGATTAGGTAACAAAAACTTTTACTTGACTTTTTCTAATCTTTTTTTGTAAAAAAATAATAAATAAGTGAATGGAATCTCAGATTAGGAGGGTTAGCTCTGCGGAATCTCTGATTAGGAGGGTTAGCTCTGTGGAATCTCTGGTTAGGAGGATTAGCTCTGTGGGATGAAGTTTCTCAAATTATTTTAAGATCATTTTCTTTTTTTAGGAATTTACCAAAATTTTATAAATACATGTGAATGGAAACTTAAAACATTGAACCTTCCAAACCCTTTATTTATTTAACTTGATGCCATTATTATAATTGTTATAATTATAGTTATTATTATAAGGCAAAATAAAACTTATCCAAAATTAAAACATATGAATATTGTAAACATAGTTCCATTGTAATGTAATGAAATCAGCTAATCTAGTTAAAAAAGGGTTTCCAGGACACAGTTGTTACATAATAACCATAAAACATAATTATTTAATAAATTTCAATTGGGAATTGTCATAATTTCTTTATTTTTAATTTGTATTATGTACATGCAATGTTTTATGGAAGGTGATATTTTCTTTGAAACATTTACACAATGTAGCATTTCTAAGTCGGAGCAAAGAGTATTATTGAACTTGTAAAATATAAAGAATTTAAAATTTTTGGGAAAGAACATACACAGAATATTACAATTGTACCATGTACACGGTGTAATATGTGTACAAGATGATAGGTTATTGTAACAGGAACATAATGTAATGTGTTAATGCGGCATAATACAATATTGTGATTGTAATATGCACACAAAGTTATATTTCTCCCTAGAAATATAAAATATTACAATTTCAATATATACATAATGTAATGTTTTTGTGCAGTAAAATAGACAATTGTGCTCATCACATGTACACCATGTAATGTTATAGTGAGGTATGATAGAATACTGTGCTTGAACATATACTCTAAGTAATTTGTGCGGAGGATAATAGATTGCTGCACTTGTACACCATGTGCTGTTTTTGGAAGATGATATATTATTGTGCTAGCAGTATGTACATAGTATGTTTTTGTACACAATGATAGAATATTATAATTTTAATATAAAAATGAAGTAATGTTCTAGTACAGGATGTTAGAATAGTACGTTTTCCACTCTTAAACTATTTAATTTTTTTATACAAGAAAGAATATATAAATAATGCAATAGTTTATGTATGAAACATCGTAACATTTCAATTAGAAATATAATTTTTTAACTTCACAGAGAAATAAATAATTCTAATAATGTCTAAAATTTTTACAGGAATATTCAAGGTGAAAAACGATCATGTTATGGCCCAGAACCAAAAAAACAAGAGTTTTCAATAGAGGGTAATTAATTTCAAATATATATATATATATACCCTTCGTGATCCTTTATCTTTATGAGAAATTCAAAAAAAAAAATATTTTATCACAGTACTGAAAAACGAGTTTTTGACAGATGGCTATTTATGTCAAAAAATTCCTTCAACGATCCTTTAATCCCATGCAAAATATATGTATAAAAAATATGTAATTAAGTTATAATTATAAAATTACATGTGAACTTATAAAGTTTCATGAAATATAAGTGCAATATATTCTATGTATTAAAATGATCTTATCTCTCGCTAATAAACTAACAAACAAATAAATATGAATCAATTCAATTGTCTCATGGAATCTAGCCACAGATATCTGGTATGAAAACCAGTGCTCTAACCACTGAGTTATCACTGTTAGTTTATTTACAGCATTTTGTTTGTTACGCTGACAGTCCAATATAGAAAAATATAATTATAACATGTTTGCAATGTAATTTTTTTATGGGGGAGATAGGATATCACACTGGTAATATGTATAAACTGTGTATTTTAGCACAAAATAATATAATAACGCACTTGTAACATGTAAATATTACAATTCTTTGCAATAGAATATTTATATGAATTTTATCATACAGCCACACTGTTCTGACATTGCTGTCGTTTAATATGTGGCCACTTTGACTAAGCTAAAACATAACAGCGTAAACTAAAACAATTGCAAACATACCTTCACACTTTGGTACGACTCCTGTCCATGTTTTATCGGCTTGACAAATTCTTTCGCTAACACCATTTAATTTAAAACTTGACGAACATTTATACGTGGCTTTCTTTCCATCTACCATCACTCCCAAATCGTTAGTGATTGAGTTTAACGTCTGGCAACTTTGAACTACAAAATTGAACTTAATCTTGTTGGAATATAGTCTTATATACACACAATGAAATCAATTAAGTTGCAAAACAGTTTTACAGACACATAATGTAATTATAAACAAAAATGATTTGAAAATAAAATTCAATCTTAGAGAATTCTTTGACATAGTGAAAAAATCAAATCATTTATACAAAATATTTTTATTAATACAAAATATTGGTTAATTAAATTCAGTTATCAAGTATTGAAAAAAATAAACTCAATATTATTTCCCGTAACTTCACTTTTTATCTTCTTTTAATAATAAATTTTTTCAGTTAGTTTTTATCTGCCAACAGCTTCTCACTGCTACCTCCATCATTATCATAAAAATCATCATCATCATTAACGTTTATTTTTGCAAAGAAAATGAGTGTTTACTGTAAAAAATTGCATATGTAGCAATCATTTAATGAAGTATTGGAGTTGGATGCCCTTTCTAACGCCAACCTACAGATGAAAATATAGACACTAAGTCCTTTAATTGTTGTTCCACAAGGCTAAAAAATCAAAACCAAAGTAAACTGTCTGTGTCAAACACCATACTAAAATTTATGTTACTGAAAAATTTTGTAAATAACTGAACATAAAGAATTTTAAGATTTTTTTGGCTTCACCTGGGTTAAAAATTTAAAAAGAAAAAAAAGAAATAAATAAGCATTTTAGTGATTAATGGACTCCTAGACAATCTAGTGGAAATTATGGAAAAATTAGCAATAAAATAATTTGAACGTTGGGAAAAGTCTAAATTTTCAATGGATTGATAGTATTTACATAAAAAAGTTAAGTCTAAACATTCAATTCACTGATGGTATTTACAAGTTTCTTGTACGCGAAGTGCAGTGTTCTCTCAGAAGGTAATTTAAGCACAGCATACAAATCTGTTATGTGTTTTATAAGGGGAACTTTGGCTTTAAATAAGGACTGATAGTAATTTATATTGTAAAAACCATCACCAACATTTATATGAAAATTTTAAAATTTATGAAAAAATTTCTGGTGTGACTGTTACATTCTTATATAGGCTTGTTGTAAATGAAACATAGCCAATCTATATACCAATAGAAAGCAAATAGATTCAGATATGAGGGTATACTTACATAAATGCATAAAAATGTGTTTAACATCTTTTTTTATCATATTTTTCCAAAAATAAAACTTTGGTTTTTAAATAACAATTTAGTGCCAAGGATTCAATGATACGGATTTAACTAATTTATTTTCATGTAGTGAATTTTACTAGCTTTTCATTGGTGCAGTATACAACTACTTTTTTATTACAAAAAAATTAATTTACAGTAACACGACTACTCATTTTCTAAATATCGATTTTAAGTTTTGTGCAATTTTAAAATTTTACTGATTTGCTGAATGAGATAAATTGAAGAAATGAAGATGAAGAAATTTCAGTTAAATATCTTTTAATCTTGAATAAATATATAACCTACAGTCATAATATTTGGAGATAAATTAATTATTTCCAAAATTAAAAACCGTAAAGTAATGCTGAAGGTCAATTTTCTCATCCAAACTAGCTATTCAAGAGCTATTGTCGGAAATACGCAATGTCTGTATTTAATGACTTCTTGTTTGACTTGGAAATAAAATTTCCAAAACTTTAAAGTCTATAGTAGAGTTTGTGTTTTAAATGTGATTTAAAGCATCCGAAAGCTATTTTCCAGTTCAGCAAGCATGTGAATACACGACTCAAGTTCCACAAATCTTTCGAGGATTTCATTGATATCTATTTTTTTTTTTTTTTGCTTTTTTCTGTAGCAAAAATGTTATTTAATTAAGCAGACAATAACTTGATAGTTTATTTATTCAAAATATCAAAAATTCTCTTTTAAATTAAAATCTATCTTTTATATAACATCTTGTTTTTAACAGCAAGGGAAAATTCAAGCTTATTTAACATTTCCTAAAATATTAAACCAAATGTTTACTTCATACAATCGTTGATGTTTTGGTGAAAATTTAAAACAAACATTTAAAACATTTTCACAAGATAGAGTCTAAAAAGGTTTGCTGATTTCACATTTTTTGTACTTCATGTCTGATCATAAAACATTTAATAATTTATAAAAGTTTGACTAAAAAAATTAGCCCACGCTATTTCAATTATTATTCAAGTAAGTCTTAACGCAAACAGCATATAAATGATAAATCTTTAATAGGGTTACTCAAATATTGTAAAAGAATATTGTAGAAAAGTATATGTTTCTTATGTGAAAATCTACCAATAAAAACCTTTTCATAATATTATTATTATTATTAACAAATATTTATAATACAGGATTTTCTATCAGTTATACTCATAAAATATGAAGATACTTTTATCAAAAGAGTCCTGTATGGATAAAAATAAATAAAAAGTACAAAATATGAAAAATTATATATACATATATATTTAAAAAGTATAAAATTATAGGTGAAAAAAATAGGTAAGTGACATAATTATGCTACCGAAAACGATGAGTATCGAAAGGGTTTTGCTGAACTTGTGATTAGGACACTAACCCACTGCTTCAAAGGAACTAATGAAATAATATAGTAATGATCAATTAGAGAAGCAATTAAATAACATCCTGCATATAGTTCATATATTTGTGCAATTATATTGGAACCTATCAATGTGATTTTTAGCCTTGAGGTAGGACATTTTTAAATTCAAAATAAAAAATTTGCAAAAGTTACTACAGTAAGCAGTTACCATATGCTATGCAACACATATGCAATTTTTTAAACAAAATTACAATGTTCTTCTATTTAAGTTCAGGAAAGTAAGAAATGTCACTAGAATAATTATGTCATAAAATAATTTATGCAATATGCAATATCATAAAAGTATGAAAAGTACAAAATAATAAAATATCTTACATTCACATAGCTGTGTGGCAGGGTTCATTAGATACCCTGGTTTACATATACATTTATAAGAACCTAATGTGTTCTTACAATACGAACTTTCCATGTTGCATTTATTGAGGGTAGAGTTACTGCATTCATCAGTATCTAAAAAATAAAAGGTTTATTGTTAAATAAAGCCTATCTACAAAATGAATATTTTCAAAATATGCCTTCAATTTTGATTTAGCAAAAAAAAAAAAAAAAAAAAAAAAAAAAAAAAACATCAGTAAACTTTACAAATTTATTAAAACCAATAATTGTTCTAAAATTTCATCAAAAAAAAAAAAGCACTTAGTCACCCAAGACTAACAAAAAAACCCTTAGATGAATGCCTGTCTGCACTAGACAACAAACAATTATTTTCCATGTTTCACAGTAGCAATCTAACAAAAATCATAAAAAATATTCTACATTATTACGTGCATGTCAATAAATTTTTAAATATAACCTAAGAAATTTGGAAAAAGTTAGAGGTTTAGAAATAACATACTCGAAAATCTTGTTTTATTGACAATTTGAAGTACTATTAGTACTAGAAAAGCAAGAAATACCTATAATAATTGAACATTTTGATGATAATGATGCAGAAGTCATAAATGAAGTTGTTCAAGGCGGTGTAGGAGGACATGGAGGTAGGAGGACATGGAGGTAGTAATGACCCATTGGATCCTTGGATATGGCAGCATATTGATCAAGTTTAATACAATGAAAATTTTGAAACTATGCCTAAGTTCAAAGAAAATGAAGGACTAAATGTTAGAATTAAAAACAATCCTAATCACTTTGGCAATATTGAGCTCTATTTGATGGATAGAGTTATGCAGCATGCGAGTTGATCAAATTAACTGCTTTGCTGCTTTCATTAAGCTCTCGAACCGAACATCCAAAAAAGGTAACTAATTCCTACCGTCAGTGTTGGTCACTAGTAACGCTTGTTGAAATGAAGAAGTTTTTTGGACTTTCAATTCTTATGGGAATTGTACGTAAGCCTAGTATACACAACTATTGGTCAACAGATGATTTATATTACATTCCAACATTTTCAAGAGCAATGAAACGAGATCGTTTCTCTTGAAATTTTTTCACTACAATGATAATAACGATCAGATTATAACACGGAGAATGAAAACAGAGAACACTTACATAAACGATTTTTAAAACTCATTAGGGATCATTGCAGGAAAATTTTTTTTCCTGGTAAAGAGCTAAGTGTTGATGAAACCTTTGTATTATTTAAAAGACGCTTAAACATTTATCATAACAAAGTGTGCAAGTTTTGGAATAAAACTTTATGAACTTAATACTTCTAACAACATTACATTAGACTTTCTGGTTTATTGCGACAACGACATGTTTTACAAGGATAATGAGAATAGTAACATGACAACAACTGAACGTATACTGATGTTGCTGATGGGACCTTACCTCAATAGAGGGCATATATTATTTACTGACAACTACTTTAGCAGCCTATCTTTTAGAACAGGATACACACTTATGTGGGACAGTCACAATTAAAAGATTTTATTCTAAAGATATTGCCAATTTCTACTGGAGAAAGGCACAGTCACATTTTTCAAACTTTTGAACGATGAGTGTATCCTAGCCTGTAAATATCATGCTGAAAAGTATAAAGCTGGTAAAAACAAAAGCTGGTTTACATGCTATGAACATTTCACACTGCATCAATGGTCGACATTGGAAAAGATCGCGAGGGAAACCCTGTTTATGCCTATAAAGTATTTCAGCATCATAAAGGAAATAATTCTGCATCATATTTAGAATTTTTACACAATGCTATTGCTTTGATGCTCACCCCTGAACCTGATGTTACAATACCACAACACATCATTAATGATGATACTCATGCATACCTGACAGGAAGATACTTTCCTTCACAACTTTCAGTTGGTGATGGAGATCATAACAAGCGACCGCATAAAAAATGTCGTTTTTGCACTGCTCAGCGAAAAAAGACAACTAGAGGACAACCATTGATAACAGTATATGAGTGTCAATTGTGTCCCAGTCAGTCTGGACTTCATCCAGATAAATGCTTTGAAGCATATCACACTCTTTTAGATTTTTCAAATCTAATGGTTGACTAAAAGGTATTTGCTTATATTATAATATACCATAGGAACTTTACTATTTGTGTATAGTCGTAGTATTTTCCAGATGTTGTTAACACTTGCAGATACCTTACACCGCATATTTTTCCAATTTTCTGCAAATAAAATTTTGAAATTATAGTGATTTGAATGTAGGGTGTCAAAAATGGTATTTCAAACCTTAGGAAACTTCTGTCATTATCTTAGGAGGGAATGAGTTAAAAGACAATAAACTACTACAACAAAAAACATATTTGCAGACCAGAGAAAAAACTTTTGACAACTGTCAAATTATTATAAAACCTTACAATATATGGAACTTAACTCATTCAGCAAAAATTTTCCAGATCAGCAAATTTAGACGACATGTTTAAAAGCTCAATTTAAAGTAAAGAAAGCAAGCAAGATAACACATGTTATAAACCATTGTAAAGCTATATAGTTTCTCTTTAATTAAAAAATAAATAAAAAAAGACCTGGGAACAATTATTTACAAATAATACGGAACCGATACAGAATGAAGGCTAACAAAATTTTTTTTTTTAGAAAAATGATGAGTAAAAAGAGCAAAAAAGAGAAAAATCATCTGATTCTGATATCATTGCAAATCTGAGACATATAGCTTTACAAAGATACATCATAAGCCATGGTTTATGAATAAAAACATAATTTGTGATTAATAAAATCATTCATAAAAATGTTTGCAACAGAATTAGCATTGGGTCTTGCTCTTTTTGTTTTCTGGTTCGAAGGACGAAATTGTTTTGGCTTAGGCTCCTGTACTGGGAGGGAATCAGCTAGGGTTTCAATATTTTGCCCAGCATCATCACTGGTTTGTTGGTTTTCCAGGTCCACTACCTACTTTCGAGATGTTGAACATTAGATCAATATCTTCCTTATCTGAGGAACTGTTATACTAAATTTCAAATTCTGATGTTTTAAATTAATTATAAACATCATTTTATAATCAATAAGAATGTTGTCAACTGAATCAACCGCTTTTATATGACTTCTACTAAGATATCTCTTTGGTGGATTTCCAGATGAACATAGTTTATCATCTGCCATTTTTAAAAAGTTGTTTTCAAACCGCCCATTGATCAGGCATGCGCAGAAACGATTTTTTTTTTGAAAATAAAGTCTTATGTAAGTATCTGAATTAAATTTAGAGCGTAAAACACAATATTCATTCAGAATTTAAATTTTTTGTATGAGCTGCTGAGAGATAAATGTACTGTGGAGCAATTATTCTGAATGGCACAGATACATCTAAAATTTTATTTGCTGAAAATTGAATTTTTTTATATTTGAATTTAATAAATGTACAAAAAGTATTGAATCACTGAGTTCAATATAAAAGCTGTGCAAAGGTCATTTAACCTGCAGGAAGAAACAAATTAAAAATATTTTAAAAACTCACTTTCTATGTTCTAATTAAAGTCTAGATCCCTGAACAGAAAATTTGACATGTGAGCACATAATAAATGCCGGTCTACATGATCTTCTACCTACTGAAATATGACGCCAAGCTCGAAAAATAAATGGGTGTCAGATTTTCCGACTGGCCACCTAAAAGATAACTATCTAAATAATTACCTTGGCAATATCTTTGGCCAATTTTATGAGAATAACCAGCTGGGCATCTACATGAAAATCCACCAATAAGATTGGAGCAGCCATGAGTACAACTAGTATTTAACAGACATTCATTTATATCTAAATAAAAAAATTTTATTTGAAATAAAAATTATATAAATTTTTACTGTATGAAATACATTCCATCAGCTTTTGCAATAAAAATGAAAATATTTTTTTCATAAATACATTTTTATTTCCAAGCAAACCTTTATTTATTTATTTATTTATTTAATTTTGAAAGACTCTTGAGGAAAGGTTATTTTGTGACTAGGTGCTAATTAATGTTGAATTATTAAACTATAATTAGTACTTAGTTTTAGAGAAAACTTTTGAAATAATCAATAAATAACCCTTTGAAATTTTTTTCTGTACAACCATAGTGCAACAGGGAGATAAGAAAAGAAATTTCTACTTATTATTCTTTGTAAGCACCTGTCCCATTGTAAATGCCCAGCTTTCCATATCAACACTCAGTAAAATATCAATTTTTTTTGTTTTAACAATAAAATTTTTGATTTAAATTGATAAATTAAAGATGATTGATGAGAACTTTAGGTTTTTTACATGCAATGGAGTATAGTTGCTCATAGGATATAATTTCTCAGCTTTTCAGATGAAAATTACTGTTACCAATTGATTTATTTTAAGTTGTTCGAAAAGCATTAAGTCCAATGAGATATCTCAGAACTCTTCAAATAAAGAATGCAGATAAAATTCTGCATGACATTTCTTTTGGTTTTTGTCATAGAAAAAAAAACTTTCTATTTTTCTTTTACATTTCTTCCTTGTCATCACCGTCAAGTCTTTACTCTTTTTTACCAAATAGTTCTCCACCATTCTCTCCAAGTGACCCAGCAAACTTAATCTTCTGATCTGAATAATATATTTTATGTTTTGGACACCTACCCTTCTTCTTAGTTCATCTGAGCCTACCTAACCATTCTCACATCATTCTTACCCTAACAATTAAGATATTCCAACTTCACATTTCTGACAGAGGCTTCATACAGCTTTTCTCTAAACTTAATAAACAAAGCTCTTATAGTTAACAGAGGAGGTAAATACTCTGAAAATAACACTCGTATTGATACCCATTCACTATTCAACATGTCACCCAAGGAAAAGAATATATCAACTATCTATAAATCACTGCTCTACATCACTTAAGCTGGAAACACAGTTCCATCTTTGTAATAACTACATAAAAACTGAATATCAGTTCTTAACCTTGCTCTAATATTTCTGCATTTTTAAAGAAACCAGTGCTTACAAATAAGGCAAAAAATTGAATTACTACCGACTCATTTCTATCAAACTTCACAAGGCCATTTTCCTACTATAAAGCCAATGAATTGGTGCATTTACTCGAAACCCTTTCTTTTCTAGTCTTTCTTCTACTTCTGTAGCTTTTCAACTGACTTTTAAATAAACTCTGCTATAAGAACCGAATCATTTAATCAACCCCCATGGGCACAAACATCTATATCAATTCTTTGACATACATTATAATCATAAAATACTATACCTTAAGTTAGTAACTTAAGGTAACTTCAGCATTATCATTACCATACTAACCACCATTGGCTAAAAGTTGATTTTCTGAATTAAATGTCGCACTCAATGCTCATACTTCAACTGCCAGACCTTCCCAAAGGAGTCTGTAATTAACCTCAACTTCCTTGGCACTTCTGAAAACATTATCATGAATTTGCAACCTATGCAGGGTAGCACACTCTTTGCCAGCATTAAATTTTACACCCTTTTCCACCTTCTTGCCCAATCTGCAATCCAGTAAACAAACTACCTACATCTGACAACCACCAGACTCATATTAGTCCTGTAGAAATTGCCCTAAAAAAGGGCCAAGCCAGAAAAAATTTTATATAAAAGCATTTTATATATTGCTGGAAAGGTAATCTTGTCAGCTATCTATAGGTGGGTTTTGTGATTTTCATCGTGGGGAAAAACTTGACAGGGGGTAAAATTCACTATTTCAGCTATATCCACAACTCCGAGAAATGGTTATCTTAAACCATTATCTTTTAAAAATGCAGTGTTAAACTATCATCAATATACAGCTATTATCTAAATTGATAAAACATTATTTTCTGACTATTAGCTTCATCAGGGGTAAAAATTGTATAACCGTGGGTACAAAAACCTGTCAAGTTTAATATATTTAAGTATATACATCTTAAAGTCTTTTTTGTGTCAGATATTCAACAGGAGATGTGTAAGGTGAGTTTTAATCTAGTAAACACAGTCTGTTTACAACAAATACTTGTAGTCTATACCGTTATACAAAATGAGTAGATTTTTGTAAAGAATAAAAATAGCATAACATAACAATGTACTGATGTCATTTGTTAATAACTATGGCAGTAAGATGAAAAATAAAAAATATTATATTTTAACAACTTTGGTGTTATTTTATATTTTATTACTAGTATCATAATACTAATTTTATTCTCCAGTAAGTTGTGTTTACATGTTTTATAAGTTTGTATATAATTATTATTAAATATTGGATATAGAAATACTCATTTTGTTTTTTGAGACAAAATATCAATGTCATAACATAAATGAAATGAAGTCAAGAAGAATTAAAATTATGTACTCAATATGGAGCAGGTATTAAGAAAGAAAATTTGTTGTGTTATTTTGGCCGTTTTTTTTTGAAAGTGAGAATACTAAACATCCTTTGGACACTATTATCGAGCATGCTATCAAACTGGATTTGAACACTATTGTTTCTAAACTTCAGCAAAATAAAGCAACTCGAACAAGCACATATATTCACACTAACTGTCGCAATTATTTGAGGAATCGTGCTTCCTCTAAAAAAACATCCATCAACATTTAATGAACAATTTTCAAGTAAGATTATCGACTAGATCTAAGGAGGATATATTTAATTTCGAAAGGCAGTGTTTCTACTGTGGCATTCACTGTATTTTTGATAACCATCACCCTTAGCAAAACAAGTTCGAAGAAGTTAGAACAAAATCATCAAAGATATATTATGAAACTCTTAATTAGAAAGAAGTATGCAATAATCGGGGTAACGATCTTACAAAAACCTATGTTGAATCACGAATAGTGATTACTTAGTGGCTGCTGAGACAAGATATCATGTAGCGTGCAAAACTAATTTTCAAAATGCTATACCACAATTTTCAACATACAAGTGCCCGACATCTGCAAGAAAAATGACTCTTTTTAATGCTGGATGTATAAAGCTTGAAAATGATATGGAGTTGTACACGATTTCTGAGTTTCATTCCATGATGCAAATGCTCGGTGACGACATCTACTCTATCAAAATGACAAAAATAAAATTAAGGGAGAAGTATGGATTGGAATTACAGCTGATAGAGACAAGGCAGCTGTATATTCTCTTCTAACCTTTGTTGCAGAACAAAACGCAAAGTTAAATGTTGTAATGAAATGCGTCTCTTCCGACCAACAGCTTTACATCAAAGCCTATGAAATAATCTCTACAATGAAAATGAATATATTTTTTAGACTGGGAGGATTCAACCAGCTCATGAACTGGGGATGGAAAATTAAAGATAAATTGTTTTCACCAGTAATGACAAAGGAAGAAGCGGGACCACAAGATATCTTGAAGATCTTCAAATGTAGCTGCAAAGGTGCAAGCGATAGACGATGATCATGTCTTAAAACGGGTCTGAAATATAAGTTATATTATTAAAACGGGCCTGAAATATAAGTTACATTATTAAGAATGCCATGGTGTCACCCGCACAAATACATACACTGTGAATTTCTAAATGAATTGGAAGATGACAGAAACTTTCTTGATGCGTTTTCTTAGTTTATTTCTTATTGTATAGCATAGTTAATGAAGATATTGAATGACTTTATGCAGTATTCAAATTATTTCATTTTGAACATACATGTTTGATTTTAAATTTCAAGTCTTAACTACCTAAATTATAAACTATCAGAATTTTTTACAAGCATTTTTAGGTCATTGAGTGACAATTTGACATACAAACAGGTTATCAAAATACTTATTTACTTTATAAACTCCAAATTACTTCGCAATATGGCTATTAAAATCATTACCTTACACGAAAATTTCATTGTCTTCAAACTTAGATGTAATTAATAGTAACTCATGTGTTTTATTACAATTTATCATTATTTTCCCCACTGAGGAGTGTGAACTGACACAAAAGTGACAATATTATTACCTTCCAAAAACTTGATCACCTTAAAGTGATCATTGACACCCATCAATTACTTTTTGTACCCACTTCTATGCTGTAGACATGAATACTTGAACAACACTATACTAAGTATATCAAAAATACGTATAGATTAAAAATCAATTGTTGTTGACGATATCATTTCATAAAATAGGTTTTAGATCAATATATTGCACATAAATATTGCACATAACAATTGCACATAAATATTGCACATAAATATTTTTTAATTATTTAATTTTCTAAAATCGAACAACTAAAAATCAAATTCTTTCATTTAAGAAATGTGTCAAATTGGAGAAATCATTCAAAAAATTTTTCTGCCAAGGGTTGGTTGTTAACAAAACTTCCAGAAGGAAAACAATCATGAGTTTAAGATACTTGTCTGGGAGCCAATGAAATTTTTAATAAATTACCATAACAAACATGTTTTTTTCCGTTTTTTTTGGTATTCATTAGCTCTTTACCAAAAGGGCAAAAGCACTCATAAGAACCAATTGTGTTTTGACATCCATCAGAGCAATATTGATGTTTGCATTCATCTAAATCTAAAAATAAATACTTATAATAAATTTAACAATAATTATTACTTTAAAAATAAATACTTATAATAAATTTAACAATATTTATTACTTTAAAAAGAGATCAATTTTATCCACACCAAAAATAATGCATTAAAAAAATCAGAAATTTTATATGTATATCTTACCATAGGGAACTTATGTTCAAGGAAACTAACCGTGTGATCATTTGTATAAATTTAGCTCTAGTTGTTACAATTGTGAAACAAAGCAAACTGATATTTTGATGATGCATTATTTTCAAATATTGAGGCAAATTCTGCCAATGCCAGACATAGGTGAGTTAATAGGACCTGTTAGCATTTTTTATGTTTCCATAACAGTAATGTATCTATAAAATAATTCTAAAATAAAATTTTGAAAAAATTAAATAAATCTAAGAGTTGACAACTCACCAACACATTGTGGGGTGGTATGATTCTCAATCTGATCATTTTCACATTTCACTACTGAAGTTCCAATCAATTTGAATCCTGTATTACATCTGAATTCAAAATAATTCCTGTTTTCTACAACATATCCATTGACAGGAACATCAATGTCAGCAATATCACAAACTATGAACAATAAATAGTAGAAAGAATATCATTAGAGCTATTGATAAAAGCCTTTTTTATTACTGGACCTTAGAACAATGAAAACAATAATTTAGAGCAACAGTGAGAATACCTACCCAACCCACCCAAACTTTCTTTGAAAAGTCCCCTGAATGGCAAAATACAAAAAAAAAAAAAAAAATTCTGAGACTCTATTCACTTTTTACATATGCCTGTCATAAATTAATAATGTGTATTGAACACTACAATTTAATAAACTTTTCCTCTCTTCATTTTTGCAAGATTTCCTTTTATTCATGCTTATAGCTAAATCTATAAGAAAATAAATTTTCTAACAAACATTTGTCATGATACTTTACAGTTAAGAAGCTCTCATAACAATAAATTTGGACCTTAAACAAACCTCAAAAAAAGAAATGAAACTTTTCTCATCAAGAAATTGTAATAAAGGGAAAATTGAAAAAAGATCTACCCTTTTCATCACAGTTAAATCCTTTAAAGCCATACTTGCAGTCACAACGATAGCTATAATTCAGATCAACACATCTACCAAAATTCTTGCATGGTTTTTCAGCACAATCATTCGAGTCTGATTGTGATGCAGGTGTTCCTTGTGGCTCTAATTATAATTTAACAGTATAATAGATTGAAATAAACACAACCTCTATAACAGTGAGAAAAAAAGATACAAAGATTTTCAGGTAAAATTTTCAGAAGAATTAAAACATACCCTTGAGAAAAATGAGAAAAATCAGAAGAATGCCATTTTTGGACCAAATTTGACATACTTCGGACCTTAGGCTCAATATCATTGTCACAATGACCGAAATTCCAATGAAAAATTTTCTTATAGAAAACTTTGACAGAATTTGAACAAATTTCTAGACAAAAATTGAAAAAATACCATTTTTAGGCCAAACAGACATGCTTTGTGCTCCAATAATGCTGAAATAATTATAAATGATAATTTTACATTTTCTGAGGTCACAATATTACTGTACAACAACATTTTTAAAATAAAAGAATACAAAAATAATCAGACATAATAATTTTTAATAGCATATAGAATTTTGTAAAAATTGCAACATCACAGAGCCAAAAAAAAATATTCAGTTTTGGGTGAAATATGAAGGGTGTAAGGGTGTCATTGGCCAAATGAAATTTTCAAAATAACCGCAATGCAAAAATAATTAGGAATAGTATTTGCTAAAATGATAACAAATTCCAGCAAAATCATGATCAGAATTTTTTGAGAAAAATCAAAATCGAATTTGATGTTTTTTAGGACCTAAAAATCATTATTTTCAGGTAGTCATAACGGTAAATTTAAAGTGATGCTTTTTAAACTTATTTATTATCAAAAAACTAGAAAGTGTGCAAGGCCACACCAAAACATGGATGTCATTTCATTATTAGTTATTGTTGAAAATATACATAAATGCTTAACTCAATAAGCATTACTTTTTATTCAAATTTGGATTAATCAAAGACCCAATGATTGCCAGAGATTTTTCTGAGTTATGGGATAGCTTTAATCTTTTATTTAAGTTTGGAATATATACTGAGTTTGATTACACTACTTGAGTCTGATTACACTAATTTCTGAAAATATTTTAAGTCATAAAGCAGAGAAATTAGGGCCATTTAATGAAGTTTGGACATTACCAAGAAGGTATAAATTATAAGATATCGATCATATTATTCCGTACTTAAAATTCTAGTTATTTTATGCTTACAATATTTGTGGAAACACAGAATCTTATGTAATCGGACACTAAGCCTTGACAAACCTCATTCAAGAAATCGTAAGTTTTCTTGAATGAGGTTAATGTTAGGCAGTTAGTTTTTATTTTGTCATAAATATTTTATACTTTTGATAAGTAAACAAAGAAAAACTAGAAATCAAAATGTATAACTTTATGTTACTAAACAGTACGAGTGATGGCAAATATAGGAACATATTATATTATGACTGACAATTTAAAATTTTCAGTCACAAAAATTCCATTGCGGTCCTTTGATACATCACAAAAACACATTTTTTTTTTTTTTTTATTATTGAGAATGAGATTTCAAATACTACTTTTTAAGCGAAGTTTTGGTGTCTGCTAAATTTAAACTATTGACATAAATAATTTTTTTTACATTTTCAGGAAAATATGACAAACACGTTTCGGTCAAAAAATCTTTCTGAAAACCTGATTGAAATTACCCTAATTTGGCCATCAATAAATTTTTCAAAGATTTTGGCTAAAATTGCCAGCTAAGATTTTGGCCTGTAATTTTTTGCTTCAGTTTTGATTCCTTTCTAAATAAGGGAGTAATTTTGGAATTTTTGCAATCATCTGGGAACATGTTAGTCTTGATTAAGAGATTTACACTTTGAGTAAGTGGTTTTACAACCATCTTTAATAAACTCAGATGGTATGTCATCAAAACCGATGGTTTATTTAATTTTAAATTATTAATAACGTCTCTGACTATATCCACAGTTACCTTTGAGAAGTCACATTCTTTTGAAACGTTTAATGTGTTGTAGAAGTTTTAAGGAGTTACATTTTTATAAATATGTAATGCTTTTGGAAGAACATTTACCAAAAAGTTTAAAAGTTTCCAAAAAAGTCTTTAAAGACATCAAAAATGAACTTATCACCTTGCTTAAGGCAAAAATTAGATAAAGAGAACATTTTTTTTTTCTTTTGGATTTTGTAATTCCTATAACTTTCAATGATTTCCAAAGATCCTTCGATATGCCTATATTTTCGGTGAGTTTATTTGAGTAAAAATTGTCCTATTTTATATTTTCTCTTAATAGTTCCAAAAGCATCATTTCTAGCGCTACTAAATATTTCTTTGTCTTCATAAATTTTTATCCTTTTATATGATTAAATTAATAGTGCATTGCCGACTTCTTAATTCTTATATGCAGTCCAGCACTTGTGTTGGAAAGAATATCAAAAGATTAGCCAATAAGTTATCAAAGATAGCTTACTTAGTGGACAACCATAGAGTTCCATTCTCAATGCAATCTGGTCTTTATTTATGGTGTTATGAACAGCCATTGAAATAGTTTTTGCAAAGATTTTCAGACTGTTACGAACAACCTTAACTGGACCTGTGTTCGCAGTAAAGCTCTAAAGAAGAAAAAAAGTTAAAATAAACAGCTGATTAACTAGCATTAACTTTTAGATGAAAAACTTTTTTTTAAATGCTAATTACTGAAAAAATTTAGTTAGTATAGATTATAATGTAATTTAATAATTAAAAATTAGACAATGTAGTAAATTTATACTAAATTCAAGTTAATCATTACTTAATAGTGATATTGATATATATGCTTCACTAGTTTGAAAAATTGGCTCAGAAGCATTATTATTAAAAAGCGATTATAGTGACGGTGGGTAAAATTTTCCCAATTTCAGTAAAATTTTGTTTTGTGTTTGTTTTCCGCATTGAAAAAATTCTATTTTTGTTATATAAGAAGCTTATTCCATTCTTTTTAAATCTCAATAAGTGTTTGTTTCCTAATCCTCTGCATACTGCCATATGAAGTGAACATCAATCCGCAATTTTTACCTGACAAAATGTTTAAAACTTGCGCATCTGAGTTGGAAAATTATGCACAAAAAATTATGCACAAAAGTTCTAGCCGACACACCTTTTTCAAATCAGTTTGAAAAATATGTATTTTTTTTATTCTTTCTTTAACTAGTTTTAAAAATAAACTTTCCTACTTCATTAAACAATGGCAACATTTTTAAAAAATTACTCCTCTAGATTGCAGACGGCATTTTGTGGCAATAATAATAAAAACTTAAATCACAAAAAAGTTATTTTTCTTGTCTCAGAGGGAAACAATATCTGTTTTAAACATATTTGAAGGATATGAGAAAGTTAAGAGAGTTATTTTATCATAAACACTAATTTTCTATTAACAAATAAACACCCTATCTCATACATGAAAAGTTTTTTTTAAAGAGTCCCTCTCTATCCCGTCTGCAAAATATATCAAATTTTTGTTTGATAGCAAGATAATTTCGGACGTTCTATTTATTTCCCTTTAAGGGCTCAACAGATTGGCCCACGGATAATATTGAATGCTGGAAAGAAATCAACATCCCAATTGTGATCGGGGTTTACTTCCTGAACTGTATTAGAGCCCACATGCAGTTTCAAATAATCTAGTGTTAAGCATCAATATTTTCTTGACAGTTTTGCAAGAATTGCTCCACCACCTTGCCAATAAAAAGCTGCGCCTTTTTCTCTCGGTTTTGTAAATAGCAGTGAACCATTCCCCACAATAAAATCAAATCATTTTCGATCGGACTGTTATTGTCCTTGTTTCCTTATTTGCCATTATAATCACTCTCATCATAGGTTACTAAAAATCTTCATACTCTTCTTCATCTTCATAATAGTCTTTATCACATTTTGTTTTTTGTTCTTGTTTTCTCTTTATCCTTTTCTTTCAATTGTTCCAATTCTGCTAAACATGCCTTGTCTGATATTATTTTATACTTTTCTTTTGAGCCTTTTGTCTAAAAAAAAAATTTCTTCAAAGCCCTTATTCAAAGTAGATGGCGAAAATAATAATAGTTCATCATGCAATGTCCATGCAGGTATCCATACTTTGGGAACTTGATGATTGTAAAATTTTCATTATGGTCTTTCCTTAACAGTGATACCGAAACGTGGGGGAAGATTTCTGTCATGCCATATAGTAAAAGCAAATGATGCTCTTTAACTGTGACAAAGAACACACCTATCCATCGCCAAAATTATTCATCCATCAATTTTTCGAACATCCGCACCAAGTTCCAGGCAAGGATTTTTCACTCCTCCATGTTGATTGAAAGTTTTTCCTGGTAAATACAACGAGTGGGGGTAAAACTTTGCCAGCAGCATTTGCCACTGCTAATGTAGTAAGTAGTATCCCTAGGGAATCCACTCTCATCGGAATTCCAAATCTGATTGGCTTATTTTCCTTTAAAAGTTTATCCAGCACATCATAGAAGTTGTAAATTATAAAGGAATTTTCCGTCACTGATTTACGAGCATTGATCAAATTTTCTTTCTTCATTGACAAATTGTTTCTCTCCATAAAAGATTGAAGTCAATCTTTACCAGGTTGATTTTTGGTGAATGGTATTTTAATGCTGTTCCTAATAAAGTTCACGTTCACAAGATCATTGACGTCACCTTTGGTTGGACTATATCCTAGATCATAAAGAAAATCGATGCATTCTGCAAGCTCATTCTAAAAAAAAAACATGATAGAATTAATAACAATGCTACAGTATGCTAAAAAGGACAATGAAAAAATTAATTTTTGTATATATAATTTGCTCTTAAAAGGAATAAACATTCGGATAAAAAACAAGGATAGGTAAAAAAAATTGTCTGTCACAACAATATTTCTATTGAGGTCCCTTTATACATCACAAAAAAAAACATAGAGAGATTGAATAAACCGAAGCATAGTAAAAATAAATATGTATATAAAAGCTGCTAATTAAAATAAAAAGAGAAATTTAATTACATTTACCTCAAAATCAGGATTCAAAGTTATTTTTCTTCCTGAGCCACATAAAAATTTTTATTTGGTTGCGAATGTTCCCTTCTGTAATACCATTTATCCTTGCTGCTTCTCGAATAGATATTCCTGATTCTATTTGTGTCAATGCGTTTAACATGTCTTGCTCTACCCGATTTTTTTTTAAATTTTCTTTTCCCTTCATATCTTTGATTAATTTTGATGCTGTTATCTTATCTCAACTAACACTGCTTTAAAATTGAACTTTTGTTTTTATATATTTTTTTTAAATTAGCTATAATCCTCAAATAAAATTTATAAATGTACAAAAATTAAACTACGCAGGTATTTTAGAGAATGATATACTTTCCTGACACTATCCCCTAATTGCGCGCAATTTCTAATCACACTAATATCAAAATATCATTGTTGATTTATTTACTAAGATCTGTACTAAGGTCTGTAGTTACATAACGCATTCTCATCTCATGCAAAAAAAAAAAAAAAAAAAAAAAAAAAAAAAAAAAACGATACCAGCATCGCTTGATAAACAACTTGATATAAAACAACAAAACACAATTTTTTGTTTGGCAATACAAAGCATTAAATTGAAAAAAACAGCACACTGATTTTTACGTCCAGCTTTGGAAACCAGGCTTATGTCACAGGGCTTGAAATTTAACTGCTCTACATTATACAATATGTTTCACAAAACCACAGTAATACCTTGATACCATGACAGAAAAAAAGAAAAAAAAAAAAAGAAAAGATATTTCAATATTAAGAGACAGTTTTGAAGATATCCACACCATTTATATATAATGGTAATTTAAGAAAAATAAAAACAAAGAAACCATTATTACGTTAGGATAACTAATAGTTGAATATTTGTTGATGTAGCTGACGTAGTAACTGGAAACAAACTTAGAACTTTTTGCATCATAGTGTCCCTGAGTTGCAATAGCAGTAATTTTCATTTTAGATGGCAGGTTTATAACAATCTCTGATGAGGATGAAGGGATCCATGCAGCTATTGGTTTATTTTTTTCGGGAACGTTGTGAAGACGTGCAAATTTAGACAGATCATTGCGGGATTGCGCTTTTATTTGTGAATTTAGAATTCTCCCGTCACTCATCCCCAATGGCTTGATACAAGCTAAAATATAGAGTTTATATTTTTAGGCTAAAGCATTGCTTAATTTGTCCTTTAAACACCACCTTAAATTGTGTTTTTGGCACAATGGAACAACAAAGGTCAGTGTAAAAAGAGTCACATATTTTATAACTTTAACTAAAGAAATACCTTTGCCAAAGTTTTCATTGTGTTGGCAGATAATGCAAAAACCTGAAATTTTGCAAATATTTTTGTTATACACCAAACCACATTTTTCTAAAAATTTAATATTCTTTTCAGACAATCCCATAGTGGCCATATGGTAGTGATTTATTGCTAAATCTATAATACTAAATACAATATTAGCCTTTACAACTATCGAGGTATTGACTTGAAATTTTCATTATTATTAGATACAAAAATTTTATATGCAAAAGTCTACAATGACAGTCTTTAGAGTTAGGGGGCTACTATAGGATATCTATATGATATACATCCATTATTCTATAAAAATAATTTTAGTCTTCAACAATAAGAAAGCTCCTCGCGTGACTAAACACTACACACTAAGACTATTATTTGCACTATAATAAACATTTTTAAATATGATTTTTGGAATTCAAAGTTCAGGTAAGTTCAAAAGATTGGGATTTTAAAATATCTATAGTTATGAAAAATAGAGTGATAATGAGATTTTATAGCGAAGGGCTGGAGGTCGCTAATGCCTTGGAGCAGGGCAATGTGCAGGGTTTACCCAGGAAAGAATTTTAACAGTTAAAATTGAATTAGATAGTAATAAAATAAGAAGAGTAATAAAATATAATTACCTAAACGGCTAAAGAAGAAGCTGAAAATGGAAATGAAAACCACTTACTAGAAGTATAAGTATCAATTCCATATTTTGTTTTCAAATCTAATCTATCAGCAATTATAGATGCTTCAGATAGTACACATTTTCTGTTTCCAATAGAGAAGGTTTGACACTTCTGTGACTGTTCACATAGCTTCGCACACACTTCCGGTGTAGAAAACGGATAGGTTTTCGTATATGAATATTTTGTTAATGATGAAATTATTTTGTCTTTGAAGTGTTCATAACTTCGCAATGGATTACCAACTAGAAAAGAAATTTCACATAAAATAAGAAACTTTTTTGCATAGGACATAAACAGTTTTAAGAATAATAAATTTTTTGCGTTCAGTATCTTTTTAAAACAATATTCAAGGAGTAAATTCAAGGCCGTTTTAATTGTTTATTAGCACTCAAACTATTTTTAAAATTTCTTACTTTCAGGTAGTCTTCATGGGAAACCATAAAACCTAAACCTAAAACACTTGCCAAAATGATAGGAAAATCCAAAATAAAATTTTTTTTATTAATATTTTTATAGATATTTTCTTTTTAGATAGGGGCTTGAAATAAATTTATCTCTGTCATAATAAACTAAATGTAAACTTACAGTCACAAGCAATTGATGGCACTTTCTTGATCAATCTGCCAAATGCCTTTGCAAAATCTGACCATGCCACTACGTTTCCATTGTTACGAACACATTTTTTGGCTAATTTATAAACTTGATAAGAATCAAGTACGTAATCATAAACATTGAGCTGACTGATATCTCCATAAAAAGATTCGATTGGTGTAAATCCCGAACCATACTCATCTTGCTCCTCACCAATAACAAATATACCTCCTTTTGGGATAAAACTTCCCTTCTCTATAGGCACAAAATTTCTAAAATAATCAAAGTAAATGTTGAACCATCTTAGATGTTCTGAATCCTTGTTAAGTTGTTAGCATTCTTTAGTTTCTTTGACCATGATACCTGTTTTTGAATGTTTCAAATGATAATAAATCTCTTACAACCTTTTTGGAAACGTTTTCTGAATGATTACCTAGCCAGGAAATGAAACAAGCACTTAATTTTTACATTTCAGTTATTCTTTCTCAAAAAAAAAATATTGAATAACAAAAAATCTCCAACATATCAATAGAATAAAAACTTTATTTTCAAGAAAAATGTCTAATATAGACAAAATATTTCTAAGATAAGGTACAGAACCCAGTAAAATTAAAATTAAAATAAAATTTATAAAAATAAAATCATATTACATATACAATAAGAAAATATTTTTAACAGCAAGCAAAATTTTACCAGAATTAAAACTCAATTTCTTGCAATAAACAAATATTCTGACATGTTTCTCATGTCTAAAAGATACATACTCTTTATACCTACAACTTAAAACCAAAAAAATAAAAAGTTTTGTATGAAATTCAAAAATTCCGCTTTTAGATTTAAAATTACCATATCTGGGTCATAAAAAAATAAATAATAAAACAATGGAAAAAATTTACAAAAATTTCAAAAATGCTTAATCAAGAAATAACCATTGTTAAATCTAATGTCAAAAAAACAACAACAAAATTTTTGAATAAATTTAACTCCATGAAAAAGGTCTAAAATGATAAAACCTTGCTTTAGGACAAGTATTTTTGGTAGACGGCCATATGGGGTAAAGATGTCATTTATAGTCCTCTAACTCCACACAAATAAAAAGTAATGAACAAATTTCAAAAAACTTTATGTCAATTTAAATGTCACTTTAAATAACTGTTTTTGTTGTTTTCATGTCAAACGAAAAGTGACCATATGGGTCAAAAGATTCCCCCTATATTTTCCCTTAACTTCATGCAAAACTTTAAAAAAGAAGTTAATGAGTAAAATTCAATAAAATGTCATTTTTAGGCCTAAAAATCCTAGAGACTGGGCCTGATTTCCAACACGACCAAAAAGCTCAACTTTAATTTTCTGAGAAATGCCAAAAAACAAATATTTTTTTTTGTTTTTGAGTCATAAATCAGATAGGCAGCCATATGGGTCAAAAAATTCATCCTATAGTCTTTTAACTTCATTCAAATTTCAAAAGATTTAATAAAGGGATTTTGAAAAAATTTAAAAATGTTAATGTTAAGCCTAAAATGTCCATATTTTGGCATATTTCAGTGTAGAACCAAACAACAAGGATTTATTTCAAAAACACAAAAATATCAATCAATTTACGTTATGATCTTAAAACTTGATAACAAATCTTAAAAAAAATAATGAACTATTTTGGAGAAAAATGAGCAAATGGACTAATGGATGAACTAAAAAAGATCAAACTACCAAAACCATTATCAGACATAATATTTTTTACCTTTTTAAAAGATTTCAGTAGAAACAAAGCAAACCTTTTTTCAAACAGTCTAATTTTTTTAAAGTATACTTTTTGCCTTATTTGATTCAATTATTTAACAAAAGGAGTTTGAGTTATGTGACCCAACTAGGTTAAAAGACACGTTTTTCCTTGTTAAGAATTGTCAATTGTAAATACTGATTACTAAAGAAAGAATCTGAATTCTTTCAGTTGATCTAAATAGCTCGATACTAGTTGTGTGGAAAAAGTATACTGCTAACTCAAAGTATAAATCAAATCAATCAAAAAAATACGAACGCCACTAAATTTATTGCTCTAACTGATGAAAGTATAAATGCAACATAGCTAAAAAGGTGTTTGAGCTATGTGACACCCAAACAGAGTACATTACGTGTTTTTTCCTTGTTAGGAATCGTTAGTTGCACACACTGACTGGCAAAGAAAGAATAAAAAATTCTTTCAGCTGATCTACATAGCTCAATACTAGTAGTGTGGAGAAAGCATACTGCTAACTCAAAGTATAAAACAAATAAATATGAACTCCACTAATAATATTGCTCAAATCCATGAGCACATAAATATAAAATTTAAATAAGGGATCATGTTGATAAAAATCATACACAACGATGTATAAAAATTCATATTTATTAATTAAACAAACATAATACAAACTTTATAAGTAAAATTAGAACCTTTTAGTCAAAGGGCCCTAGCTCCTAAAAAGAATTTCTGGTACGTATTCATACAGGTCAAAACATGCTGTCAAGCAGCTTGAAGCAAAATTTTAAGTAATAATAAATTATTTTACTAAAAATACTACGACATTACTAGAAGACCGGAACTTACTGTATTTAAACTTTAAAACCTTTCTACTTTTAGTTTTCATCATAATATCACATTAATTTGAAAAGGTTTTACAAATGAACTGAAAAAATGGATTAACAAGCCTGGTATTATAGGAAAATTCTATTATAAATTTGACCAAAATGTAACATTTTTAGGTGGTTCCTTATAGTAATGTGGGTAAACAGATATAACATAAGCCATATTTCCAGAAAATCTCATAGGTATTAATAAACCTTTAAATTACCCATAAGTTCAGCACCAATTTACTACCCATAAGTTTAGCACCCATTCACTCAAATGTTGTTGTGAGGTAAAGAAGAGTAAATGGTTCTAAAAATTACATTACAAGCATGAAAATTTCAGATTTACATGAGGTTATTAAAGTTTGTATCAGGGTATGAAATAAATAAAATATTCATTAAAATGAAATAAGGTTACCTATTTAAAAATGCACCATCTTTATACACTTCTACAAGACCATGAGCTGAGCTCCATGTAACAACAATATGATGCCATTCCCCATCATTTGCTCCAAAACCCAGATTTAGACTTTGATTATTAATGAAAAGATTGAAATTTGAAAAATCAGTTAACACTAATGCATTGTCATCTAAAGAACCGTCATTGCGATGAACAGCATAAGAAATGGGGGTTCCTAACTTATCCTTTTCTGAAGTACGCATCCAAAAGGCAATACTGAAATGGTGTAATTCTTTTCTTCCATGAACAGATGAAAATGAGGGTGAAGTGCGGCTTTGAAAAAGAATGTCAAAGTCACTTGATTCCTCTAAAAATATACAACTAATGGTATTCTTTTCACTCAAGAAGTAATTTAAATTCCATAAATGGCCTGCAAAAATTTACATTGTGATTTTTTCCACCAATTATTCCTTATCAGGCTTCAGCACAAGAATAGCAAAATCATGTGATAATCGCACATCTCACTTTCTCTACACTAGTATTTAGGCATGTAAATCACAGGTCATAAGTTATAAACGTGCGATCCTCATTTTATTTAGCTTTATGATTTACTTTGATAAACTTTTTGTCTTATCATATAAACATATTTTTCTAAGATTTTTTTCTTTTTTATGAGAAAATTTTTGGAGAAGAGAGAGTAATTAATGAACCCTAACATGAAAACTGAGCTACATCATGACTTGTTTCGAGGTACTAAAATTAGGGAAAATATTTCGCTCAATAAAATTATCATACAAAAAATCAAAATTTGTATCACTAAATGAAGTGACAACTTCACTAAAAAAATTCATATAAAGACAACAATTCCCAATTGCCATAGTATGTGTCATAAATAAATAGTTACTTCACCAAGAAAGATCTAGTCAGCAAGTCAATTTGAATAACATTCATTTTCCAAGGTTTTTTAGCCACCTTCTGTTAAGATGTTTTGATGTTTCAAAGTAGCTTCAAAAATACTTAAATTAATTTATAAAGTAATTTTTGGAAAAACCATATTCAAACTTCCAAAAATATTGTTTTTCTTATAATAGAGGTACAGCTTACTTGTATCACATTGTTTTCCAGAATATCCAGGTGCACATAGACAAAGAATATCATTAATTTTTGACTCACATACACCACCATTATGGCATTTCTTGTAAAGACACATGTCAATCTTATTTTGACAATTTTGTCCGTTGTAACCTGGCATACACTCACATGCAAAAGTTGTTGGTCCATCAACACATACTGCATTATTGAAACATGGTTGTGAATCGCAGAAGTTAAACTTGTTCTAAATTATGAAATTAAACAGTGCAGATCTAGAAAAATAAAAATCAGGCTAAATCTGAATCGTTTTTGGCCAAAATATTTTAAGTGCAAAAGGGTAATTCTTGTTCATTAATAGTCAAATAGCAATTACATTTTTATGAGACTAATTTTAATCTATTTTTTCAAAAGCTTCTTCAGCTGCGAATTCAAAAATTTGATGAAATAAATTGAAAAATTGTCAAATTTTTATAAAAAATAAAAAACCTAAAATGCATACATATGATTGTGGAAAAGGAACCACACACAAACAATTAAAAAAAAATATAAAGCTTCTGCAAAAGAAAAAAATTACAATAAAACATTTAAAATAACTAGTTACCTTGTTTATCTAAAACTCTCGAAAGAATTATGTATTACCTTTTATATACTTTTTCTTAATAAGAAACATTATCAAATCAAATTTCCATGCTTTTTACAAAGATGAGTACACACTGGGAATTTTTATTGACTTATCCAAAGTGTTTGACACCATGGATAATAAAATATTACTTCAAAAACTTAGCTTTTATGGTATACACAGCAATAGCTTGAGATGGTTCAAATTTTATCTCCAAAATAGAAAACAATATATTGAAACCGATGAAGGCAACACAGATACAGAAAATCTTTTTTTGTGAAGTTCCCAAAGGCTCTATTTTAGGTCCATTATTATTTCTTTTATTTGTCAACAACTTGCCCAATGCATTCTTGTTTGACCCAACTATGTTTGCAGATGAAATTTATTTATTTTTCTCAGACAAGTATTTAACAACATGTTTGTAATTAAAGAATGGAATTGTAATTGTTAATTATATTTATTGTATATTAATTCATGGATCCATGGTGCAGTGGTCTAAGGAGCAGAGCTACATAGACCGTACTGAAAATGTATGTGGTTAGAACCCACTTGATGACTGAATTTACAGGGAAACCACCATCTAATTTTAGGAAACATATAGCAGAATTTAGATGGCATATAAAAAAAAATTATTATTTGTAATTGTAATTATTATTAATTGCATTAATTTTAATTGAAATTAAAGAAGTGAAGATCATAAAGAAATAAATAAACTCTCTCTTAATGATACTAAAACAAAATATATACATTTTCATAAAACAAGGAAAAAACGCTAAACTTCCTAAAACATCACCTATATTAAAAATTGATACCTTCAAAATTGAGAATCTTCATTAAAATTTCTAGGTGTGTTAGTGGATGGAAACCTAAATCACACTCACCTTATTATGAATAAAATATCGAAAAAAATTAGTGTTCTAAAAAAAGCCTCACTAGCTTATGTTTTGCCCTAATTAATTCTTATAAAGAACATGGGAATATAGCGTGGGGGAGTTTCCCAAAAACTTACTCAAATAAAAGCGAAAACAAGCCGCGACATAATCTTTAATAAGGACCAATTAACTCACTCAAGACTTCTTTCGACAAAAATTAAGGCCTATATCAAACAAAATTATATAAAATTTGCACTTTTATGTTTCAAGTAAAAAATAACAAATATACCAAGAGTACCAAAAATATTTCACAATATGTTTTCTTTTGTCACGCATACTTAAAATTCTCGATTTGGATTAAACAGCTTTCAGCTTCCTAGATCATTAAACACATCAAGCTTTGATATTACTTACAGCGGCCCAAAAATCATTTATTATCTGATAAACTCAAGCCTGCACTTAACGCTTTTATAAATTTAATTCAGCATAAATTATTAGGATATGAAAACGAAAAAACGTTTTATCAACAGATTAAAATACTGGTGTGGCCTTTATTCCAAATTGCTTAACTATTTCTACATTAAATGGCTTTTTTTGTACACTTTTGAAATTTATTAGAACTTATCTTAAAAGCTTTTTAATGGGGCTTGGTGATGAATTTATCTTCTGCAAGTCCCAGACCAGATAAAACCACTCTTTGATGTTAGTTAAATTTTCCTTATAACAGTATTTTATATTACTGTTTGAAATAGTATTGTAATCTTATCACTTTTATAATTGTTATATGGTCAAATAAATCAAACAAAATCAACTGGTTGAAATTAATATTTGTAATTACCTGGCATGTCTCCCCAGTATAACCTGCTTTGCAATGACATTTGAAGTCTTTTCCAGTAGGCTCACAAAATCCCTGACTATTACAAGGCTCAGGGTAGCATGGGTCGATTTTAGCCTCGCAGAACTCCCCAGTATGATCATCGTCACAAACACACTTTGTCTGCTGATTAGAAAGTTCAATACACTTTCCATAAATACTGCATGAATTTGATTTACACTTCTTCAACACTTGATCACAATTTTCACCACCAATTCCTGGCTTGCATATGCATTTGTAAGAATTGAACTAAAATTAAAATCTGTATTTAATCAAGAAAAAAAAAGTTGCCTTTATAACATAAATTTTTTCTCCAATAATTTTAACTTTTCTCAAAGTCCACTAAATCAAAAAGAATAATTTAACTTCTTTTGCCTGGAAAGAAACAAAACTTTAGGCGAGAAGATATTCACATAATTGGGAGCATCCCCCTAACCACTTAATACATAGTTACTTTTAGTTGCTATTACTGTCAAAAAAAATTTACAAATTGGTCCATGCCTCAATAACATGCTTTTAAAGGGATCCTTGTTTCAAACTTGTTTCAAACCACTTATACAGCCAATTAGGAAATTAATTATATTGAATACCTTGTCAAGACATGTGCCATTATTACTGCAAGGTCTTAATCGGCATTCATCAACTTCCTTTTCACACATCTTACCCCAATACCCTGGAGTACATTCACATCGGAAGTTGTCACGAAGGTCAATACAATGTCCACCATTCATGCATGGTGAGCTCAAACAATCATTTATATCTATAGAATAAAACAAGAACTATTAAAAAATGGCTAGAGCCCCACAATGACAATTTAATTTTACTCTCCATTTCATAGGATAAAATTTCTTAAAATAAAATTGGCTTCACTAGCTTTAAACAGAACTGAAATATTACATATTTGATTTCAGTAGATTTATGACTGATGGTGAACCTCACTCTCTGAAACTCATCAGACTTTGTTGGGTATAAGTCTTTCCAATAAGTATTTGTACATAGAAAAAATTTGGACACCCAATTCACTAAAGACACCTTGAAATTAAACCAATTAGAATGATTATAGATTATGACAAAGTTTATAGGTTTGAGCCCACACTAATAATTTAATTTTCTCTTTATTTCATAGAAAAATATTTCCCATCTTTCATATTCTGATTTCTTAGACTTGTAATAAGCTTAACTAGATTGTTTTTTGATGCTCTTACTATTTCTGTAACAACACCTAATATTCTTGCAGTTTTACTAATCTTCATCATCCTACCTATTCCGTGTTAATATGCATAGCTGATTCCTCTACTTCAGTAACATCTAAAAAAATTTCCTCAGCCCAATCAAATTCAGTGTTCAGTAATCTCTTAATATATTTTCCAAGACAACTCATTTTTCATTTCTATGCTATTCAAGGCACTCTCAATATTATGCATACAATTCTTATCTGTTTAGTATTTCTTATTTGCTTTGGCACTTTGTTTTGGTGGCCTTCCCTTCTCAACACACCTGCAAATCTGCTTCTGATTTTGCTACATACACTCATATATGAGCACGACACTTAGCTCTAAATATTCCCATAACTACCAGACTTACATTTTTTCTCCTCTTTTACTTTATACCCTAGTAACCTCAATATCCCAACTACCAGCCCTGCTTATGTCTAGCTGGCCTTTTTGTCTGCCCACAGGTATCATCAGTGGTTTTTGGAAGACTATTCTTCAACTCGATCATGGGCTAAATATTGAAATTTTTCCAAATGCGTGATTTTTTTATGTTAAATAAAACTCAATAAAAACTAATGCTGGATTGAAACTAATTAGAATTGTACGAGGTGAGCAAAAAGGATGAGCCTATCCGTACATATATACTTTTTCATAGAAATAAGCGGCTAGGGACATTTAAAATACCGGTTTTATGCACATCAACCTTGTTTATTTATTTATTTTTATTATTCTTGCTTATTTATTTATCAAGCTTCTTCCCACGTACTGCTCGCTTGTACAACTCTTTGCTCTCTAATTGTTTTCTTTCTGATTATGATCTCTAATCTTTTTATGACCTCTAATCTTTCTGATTATGATCTCTTCTTTAAGTTTGCTGCCTAGTAGTGATTTTAACCTTGCAGGAAGTCTAAAAAACATTTGAATACCATGGTATAATTCCCTACTATAACAGGCCCAGCATAATTTATTAAAATATGCTACTTAAAATTAATATTAAAAAAAAGGTCTATGACACTTCCAAAAACTTTTAATTTTTAACCAGGAGAATGAGGCACAAATGAGATGAAGTTATATTAATAGCTGGTACATCAAAAGAATTAAGACTATTTATAATTAATATGACACAATATGTTGGTAAAACCCAGTGCTCAAGTTTTGAAATAACTATTTCAGAATGGTTCACAAAAAAATCCATGTCACAGAGCGATATTTGAGTCTTCGCTAAAAGGGGAAGTTTGCAGTTGGGGGTCTGAAGGTGCGCTATAAGCACCTTTTAGATTTTTTCGATTTTAGCCCTCCAAAAAAAATAAATGGTGTTAAACATTCAAATATCACATGAAAATCTTCTTATTTTTTACAATATATAATAAAAAAGTTTTTTCTTTGCTCCATTCATTTGGAGCTTAATCTTCATGTTCTTGGAAGAGTTGCATAACACTTTTATCATTTGATAATTAATTGTTCGAAAATTCTTTTTTTCAAATAAACAAAACTTTTCATAGATTATTTTAATATGCTGGTATAAAATAATTTTTTTTCCTGCACTTATAAAACTATATGAGGAAAATCAGATTAAAACAAAAGTAATAAAATAAAAATACTTCTCTTAACTTGTTAATTTAAATTTTTTAGAATATTTTTTGTTTTTAATTATTGGTTTTTTATTTTCAGGCAACTTTTTTAGTGTTTTAAAGTTATTTTTCTAGCTAAGAGCAAAATGTTGTTGGATATAAGAAAGGTACTAAAAACATTTATTTGGTGTAATGGTTTATAATTTTATTATCACCTTTTACCATTATATTAACATTAATACATTGACAAAGAATTTAATTTTGAACAACACTGAGGTTTTTCATTTTTTATGTTTTTGCCAAGTCTTTACCAATATAATCTTCATGATTATTAAAATACATCTACTAACAACCTGCTACATTCAATCCTTTAAATTAGAGTTGACATCCAGTTATGTTTTTATATAGTTTTGATTGCACAAATAAATTTTATGTCAGCCAGTCTTATGTGCAAAAGATTTTTATTTTATTTGCAGGAAAAAATAAATTTCCGAATAAGACACTCTTCTTCCTCTTAGTAAGAGAGCTTTCTTTTTACTTTAGTGTTAACAAAAATTCACCAGAATGTGATTTAAAGAATTTATTATAAACAAACAATTTCTTTAAGTAGCCTTCTTAATAAAATATCTGCAAACTTTTTATTTTTGTGGTTTTATTTGTTGTTGTTGGATAGGCATTAAAATATGTAATTATAGAATTAGACTCAAATAATTATTGTATCACAGTAAGCAGTACTGTGGTACAATAATTATTTATTAGGCTTAAATGTGATGATTTTGCTAAATAATTCACCCCTTTCCTTTTTATACTAGTGGTTATGTGAGTTGATCTTTTGTTGCAAGTTATGCTGGTAAGAAGAAATATAAATGTATGCTGAAATATATTTAAATTTATTCTAAATTGTTTTAACAAAAAAAAAAAATTGTTTTAAATTTTCATCAACAATTATTGTTTACATAAAATAAACACACTTTTATCTTAACCCTACAGTGCACTAAACGAAAAAATATGCACCTCAGTCAGTTTATAAAACCAAATTTATGAATCAACAAATAAAAATTTAAAGTAAAATTTCATTAAATGTTATTAATTTAATGATTTTTATAAGGACTAAGAAGTTATAAGAACTTAGTAAAGTTATATAATATAGTCCTTATAATTATAAAGTTATAAGGACTTAGATAACGAAAAAAAATAGAAACAGAACTAGTATATTATAATAATTAGAAGTAAAAAATTTTAAAAAAAGTGGAAGTATTTTTTTGCTTTTTCATCAAAGTCATCAAACAATCTCGAACTCTCACTTTGTTTTCAGTATTTAGAAATGTTAAAACTTTTGCAGAGAAATGTCAGGATTTACCAGTACCGTATCGTGGGTGATTAAAACAAGACAAAAAACAGCTATTTTTAATAACATTGATCTATTCGTCAATTTATTTCAACTATTTTAGTTGAAGTAGCTTTCTTGGTTATTGTTGATGACACTTTTCTATTGCTATTCAAAAAATTTTGTATATCTATGGTGGATTTTGGTTGGCTTGATTTTAGTGGGAAGTCATATTTTCTTTTCTTTGAATTTGATGTAGGACGACATATTATTTTTTTTTATCTTTTCCAATGAAAGATCCTTTAACAACATCTGCCTTTCTCACAATAGCTCTCCATAAAAATATCCTCATAATTCTTAATGAGTGCATCACATGTCTTTGTAACAGTTAATTTGCAGGAAATTTCGAGACCGTATGAGAGAAGCACAGTATTTGGTTGATTTTTGCTCCCCTATCTATTAAAAACTTTTTGGCACTGGAAATCTGATGTGATCATCAAATGGTGGCTACAGCTACCATCTGATAGGTCTGATTCTGGTTCTGAGCGGTAGTTAGATTTTGATGGCAATGCCTTTTTTTTTTAATACCAGTTTTAATAGTTAAAATAAGTTTAATACCAAAGTATCGTTGTTGTTTTTGAGTTAATGTCTTGTCTTTCCTAAACCCCATTAATTTAATACAAAAACAAAAAAAAATATTTTTATTTGCAAAATTAAAAACTCCTGATTGTTTCAAGAATTGGTATTTCGCAAAACTAAAAACCGACAAAAGTTAAAATCCTAAAAATGCTTTTCTTTGGAACTTATGAAAATTAAGACCTTTAAGTAAGTATTTATTGCTACTGCCCTCTAAGTCGGATATTGTCATAGCTGATACGTCAAAAACGGAACTGAAAACTGAAATTGAGTTAGCTCCTATTTTGCTTTTCTTTTAGCTGGGTAGTTGTGAAACAAAAACGTTAGTCTATGAAAACTTTTTGTTCAAACTAGAAGGAAATCGCCAAGTCTGGGCAAAAGTTCTCTAATGTCGGACCCTCTTTTGTAGCATGCAAGAATGCCTTTAGCAAATCTCTACTGAGATGATTGCAGTAGTCTGTCTTTATTGGCGCGATACAGGAAAACATCCTTTCCAGCTAAGCATTAGTGAATGGTGTATAAAATAATATTTCTATGATATGATAGATGTTGTCACATTCTCCTTTCACCATATTGGATTAGAAAACGCCATATCTTGAGATAGAACTCTTTTGGGTTGTTTTTTGTTATTGGAAGTACATGTGATTATAAAAAAAAATTCAGGCAGAAGTTGATCTATATCACAACCATTCTTTATAAGAAGTGATTTAAAACAATCCAACAATTCTAAGATGTTATACTCTCCAAACATCCCTAACTCGCTGTGCAGCCAGGTACTAACATCAAAAACTGTGGTTAGATGCTTGAACACAGGAGACTCGGTTAGATCTTTAAACCTAGTGGACATGCTATCTGTAAACTTTACAATAATGTCACTATAATGTCTGGATAAATAGATGCGTAAGTATTTCGCTTTCTGCGTCAAGTGATTCATCAATTAATAGCTTTAACTTTGCCATAGTCCATGTAAATGATTGCACTTGTTTAATTTGCTTGACAGGCTGCATAGTGGAGACATTTAATAATATAGCCCTCTAACAGGAATAGTTCCATCATTCCATTTTAATAAGAAGCCTTTCATTTCCGCTCTCTTTTTTGGCTGGGAATGCTAGCTCTTCGAAATGAGTGATGTATATACCATAATGGTCCAGGGCATTTTTATTGTGCAATATTTGTGGTCAATCCACCTGGTTCCTCCTAATTTAGGTAGTTTTATTATACTCTGGTCATATACCTCAGCTCCAACTCTAAATGGTGATTAAAGAATGTATCACCTGCAGCTATTAGGCACTCCCTTTTATTCTCGCTTCCAAGCCTGTAACTTTTCCAGTTTTTACACTAGAACCATCAAAATTTAACCCAACGATGCGATCAGTGGATGAGGCAATACTAAGTCGATTGAAGGATTGTTTTATACTTTTTAGAATACCCTCCTCATCAGCTGATGAAACAGATTCGATACCCAAACATGTTACATGTGGTAAACTGTCTACCAGAAACAGAGCATATAAAAGTTCTTGTTCTGTGACAATAGAGTCGGTACTGCCATTATTTAGTACCCCAAGTAATATCGAACTTTCAAAAAGTTTGAATTCAGTTTTTCCTTTCTATTTCAGATATTGACCAAGTGAAAATAGCCGCAGCTGATGGTGATAGAGATATAGCTGTTATATTTAACGTGGGGAACCAATAAATTGCAGAAACAATATTTCCAGATGGGCCCATGTGGCAGGTTTTGGAGTACTTAGAACGCCCATTTGTGTCTATGAAATTCGCTCAACCAAACAACCCAACCAATTTGAGCTAGCATTGCATTACACAATGAGTTTTGCTCAGAAACTCGAGATAACATGGAAATAAATTTATGCCAGAGGTGGGAGTCAAATTCATAACCTTTCGCTCCGGAGTCAAACATCCTACCATTGTGCCAACTCCGCTTGTCAATTAAATAACTACTTCAAAAGTCAGAACCTTGGTTTTTCCCATGAAGAACAAGCTGTAAAGGAAATTCCGCAAATAGGCGCTCTTGTAAAATAAACTTAATTCTTAAATTATTTTGATCGTAATCACGCATTGTTGTTAACCACGGCCAAGAGGAGTTTCTTTGACAACTGATGCAAAATATGGTTCTGCGCACATATCACTTTTTAAAGATAGATTAACAGCTGTTTTGTGTTGGTCTGATGTTGAGTGCTTTTGAACACTGTCTTTTTTAACACAACCAGTTGAAAAGTTTTTGCATTTTTAATCTGTGCCTCCCATCTTTTACAATGAATATACCTAAAAAAAGCCAAGTCAAAATGCAAATTGATATATCTAGAATCTCTCTCACAGAAGTTGTTTGTCAATGTGAATAAGTAAAAGTGATTAAAACAAAATCTAATGTTGCTATACTTATATATTAATACTTGTTTGAAATCTATTTAGTAATAATCGCTATAAACTTGTTCCTTTTACATAAATTTTTAGTGTATTTAACTTTAGTGTCATTGCATGTTTTTGCCAAACTACATATATTATTATATTCTATACCGCCCTAGTTTTTCTTTTGTGCTCCCCATCAAATAAGCTGTAGTCTTGGTAACACAACTTTTATGTTACTGCATAAACGACGCCTTTTCAACACTTTATGTTCCCAATATGACAGCCATCATATTCGAATTGATCACATAAGTAAATAAACATTGTGAACAAAAGGATATATGCATGTCTAGAACATTTTATTTTTATTTATCGTAAAAAGATAAAAATCCTTTACCTTGGTTTTATAACTTTTGCATTTTCTATATCATATTCGAAAGAATAATTAAACTCTTTCTCCCCATTTATGCACTGTGATAAGTTTTGAAGAATAAGCAATTTTTAAGCTCTGGAAAAAAGATAAAACAACAGCATGTGTTTTGCAGCATGAACTGACTGGTCTTGATTATCCAGGTTAAAAAATAAAAATGGCAGATATTCTAGATTTTCAAGAGATCTTTAAATCTTCCAGTTAACTAGTTTGTACCCATAAATATGGATATGTTGATATGGAGATATTTTTTACGGTGGTTATAAAAAAGGTTGATTCACAATTTTCAATAAATATTTATACTACTATACACAGAAAATTAAAAACAGACCGCAAATTGTGAACCTTTATTTCGATTGTTGGTGTTTAAAAATTTTTCTGAAAAAAATCCAATATTAAATTTTTGAAAAATTGACCTACTTTTGGTCCTAGGTAATGAGGTAGACAAAGGATTCAAAATTTTTGACATGGTAAAATCAACAGAGAAACTGTTTTTTAAAAATTTCTTGAGAAAAAACAAAAATTTTTCTTGGGCCAGAAAATTTACCTGTTTAGGGGTCTGACAAATTCTTAAAAATGATCGACAATAATATTTTCTAGCATTATATACGTGTTTTTTAGACAAAAAAGTTTTTCAAAAATTTACAAGAATGTTGTTTATTGGCCCAAAATGACCATATGTAGGCAAATTCAGGCTCAGAGACATTTCCTTATGTCCCTACAACTTTAAACAAAAAATTTGAAAAGACTAAATGAACAGTTTTGGAGAAAAAAAGTGATCGGACACAAGAACATGAGTGAATTCATACACTTTATTAGGAAGCTGTATAAACATTCAAATGACTTCTATAATGTAAATGTGTTAGATCATTTCAAACTAAAGGAGAATCATAAATAATCAAGAGCCTCAAATATAAAGGAAAGCCTTTTTTTTTTGATGACTATTTATTTAAAATATATAAAATAAAGTTGCATCGTAACTAAAATGGTTATAACGCAAAACAATATTTGATTGAACAAAAACATAATTTTCGGAAAACTGGTTGTGACCAAATAAATTTTTCTTGAAAAAACAAAAAATATTTTGATCGGCAATATTACATAAATTTCCTGTTTGTTAAGATTATTTCAATATTATAACACAAATATGCAAGACTTCCAACTAGCTAAATAATTCTGACATATTTTTCACCTCGACAACTATCTATCGATGTAGAACCAAGACTTGGTGTTGTTTTGATACCAGGGCATACTAAACATATACTTTTTCCATGCTTATTTTGATACCATCCTTTGGGACAAACAATACACGGCTCAACCCCATTGGCTGAAAATGTACCAGGTTGACAACTAGCTAAAATTCAAAAATAATATTTTTAGTACATGCATCTACAAACTTTTTAACAATTTTTTTTTTTTTTAATTCTTCATATGCCTTTTCATAAAAAATCAAACACACATACTTTGTAATGATTAATTCCGCACTAATTTTAAAAATACTTTTGAGATTTTTTTTACTTTTTGTTTCAAGTATACTGTTAAACTATTTCATAAAAATAAATATTTTTTAAATTAAGAATTTTGTTTTATTTTTGGTGAAGATTAAAGTAAGTGACGTACAAATACCTTTGTTTACATGTAAATAACAACCTAATCATGTCTAATCACTTACCAAGAGGTATTAAAAAAGCCTACACTAGTGTAAATCTCTTCCGTTTGATCCACTTAATTATAAACCAAAAAATATTTGTTTATGAAAGCCTCACAAACGATGTATGTGAAAACTTTCATAATTAATTTAGATTTTCATCTTCTAAAATAAAAACAAAAAATAATGGAAAATTAGTTCAACTACCAAAATTAAAACTTGAGATTGCACGAAAAGCTTTCTTTTTCTACAGTGGAGAAATTTTCAATATGCTTCCCTTAAAAATACGATCTGCTGAGAGTGCACACACGTTTAAAAAATTACTTAAGAATAATTAAAAGTTTAATCGTAATTTGAGCTTTATTTAACTTTGCAGTTTATCATTATTACGTTTAACAATTGTCATTTAATTGCTAATCTTATTGGTCATCACTGCATTAATTTCTTCGAAACAGTGGGATAGTGTCCTAATCACAAGTTCAGCAATACCCTTTCGATACTCATCGTTTTCGGTAACACAACTGTGCTACTTTTCTATTTTGTATCATATATAATTTTATATTTTTTAAAAATATACAATTTCACATATTTTCTAATAATTTATTTATTTTTATCGATACAGGACTCTTTTGATAATATTAATTTCATAACTGATAGAACATCCTGTATTTTATAAATAGTCGTTAATAATAATAATAATAATAACAATAATAAAAACATTTTTTACATCATTTCTTCTGCTCTAACACTCTTTTCATATAAGTGAGTTTTCTAAAAATATGCACAGCCAGATAGCATCAAATATTAATGGGCAGGGAACAGCCTGGTCAATAAAATTTTTTTACTATGAAGGGAAAAAAAATAGTAGAATGGTACAAAGCCTTGATTAGTGTAATGGTAAAAAAGAAACAAAAAATAAATATTTAGGAAATTCTGAAGTATTACTAATTCTCAAGCCTTCCCATATCCAGTGTAAACATAAAAACTACAAAGAGAATTCCCACAGTGTGGGAATTGTTTTTAGTAAATAAAAAATGATTTTAGGATAACGAATACTTATATAACTTTTAGCACTACATGGTTCACAGAGAAAACAGACATTGGAAGAACTTTTAAGATTATACAAAAAATCATTGTATAATTTTGATTTCAATTATTCTTTGGAAGTTATACAAAACTTTGGATACTGTATTTCCTCAAGTAAACTTGGATAAAAACTCTCTAAAATAGACAATACCCTTCAAACACACTTTTTTAACAACAAATAATCACCTCAAATAGGACAACATAATGGTATAACAATGATAATTGATAATAAAAATTAACACTAAGAGAAAAATAATGATTATAGAGGGATTTGTCTAAATAAGCAAATGACTATCATGTTGGACATGCTTTGGGGTAAATTTTTGAAAAGGGTGATTTTAAACGTACTTAACTTTTCATGAAAGAAAATAAAATGACAACTTACTTCCACAGTCATAGATAGAGCTCGATCCTAAGTTGAAATTCCTCGTATTAGCAGGACAAGGAATGCACGATAAACTTTTTGATTTATCTGTGTATGTATTATGTGGACAGGTGCGACAAGGAAAATACCCATTTTTTGAATACTTCCCAGGAGGGCATACCTCTAAACATAACATTAATAAAAGACATAAAAGTTTGTTAAACAAGGTTGTGAATTATTTTAATGATGGCAAAATAATATATTTATGCTAATTTCAACAAACATACATAAAATCACTAAAAATATCACATGTGTTTTGATATCAACTTTGTGGTCTCTCTGCTTGGTCTAATACACATTTAATGAAATTATTTACTTAGAAAATTATTTATTTGTCATGAAGCATGTAGCAAATAAAAAGTTATTATAAATTTTATTTCATTAAACGTTTTTGAAAATATTTATTTTAAAGGAATCCCAAGGTCAAAAATGATGTCAAGTTAAATAAAATGATTATAGAAATAAAAGATTTGACGCGCTTTTTTTCAAATCTCAAACATTAGATACCAATCTCCCGGAAGTTTTGACATCACAACTGAGCTTACGTTTAAGCTTTCGCCTTACATTTACTTGTAACGTTACTTTTTGTGGTAATAAATTGCAATA
>JAUZNK010079465.1:41128-64490 GCA_035046665.1 Euphysa ruthae | reverse complement strand
TATATATTATATATACATATATATACATTTGATATTCATTCTATAACATTACAAATTCCTAAATTTCACAAAAGCTTTTATTCATCAAGTTTCTTCACAGTACTGCTCATTTGTGCAATTCTCTGCCTATCAATTACTTTCCTTCAGATTATGATCTCAAATCCTTTAAGCCTAATGTCAAACAATATCTTTTTCAGCTTGTGTAAAACCTGCTTTATCTTTATCTCTTGTTTTAGCTTTCTGCCTAGTAATGGCCTTTATCCTTGCAGAAAGTGACTGATATAAAAAAAAAAACAGAAAAATTTCATTATGTTGTCTTTAATCAAATATTAATTTTTTTGTGATTTATAGAAAATTCTGCAAAACTACAAATAATTTTCACCCAATGGAATATATAGGTTACCCGTAAACAAATAATAAAATAACTTACCTCAAAATATTTCATATTATCCCTTTCAACAAAATCAATAAGTCTTTGTGGAATAACCAATGTTGGGAGTTCTTGTTCAAACTTTTCATAAATGCATACATAAGGCGTATCCTGTGGGAAATTTGTCCCTGATTTATTGAACCTGTTTGTAGTGGTTTCACTTACTCTACTGTCATTTACCAGTAACCAGGTGCAATCATTATTCGAATTATAGTTACAGATATAAGAATAATAATGGCCACAATCCAAAGATACTCCTGAGTGGATTATAACAGATGATAAGCGGTACTTATAGTTACTAAGGCAAGACGAAAGCGTCGTTGCTTGTATAGATGAGGTACCTACAGAGGGGCATCCATCTGTTTGGTTACAGTTAACACAGCCAGCACATAAACTGAAAATTACTGGATAATTAAGTTGATGAAGAAGTTTATGGCGTTTCTTTGAAGCAGCACTATACCTAAACCTCTTTAAAGTTAAAGTTAGATATAAAGGAAAATCTACAATGTCACTTTTTTTTAATGCATCTTGTAACGACTGACAATTTTCACAAAAGTATTGATTCGCACCGTACAAACGTTCAGGGGTAAAGTAGCTATTCAGCATGTTAATTAATGATTGATCATGTGAAAATATGTAACCCTCAGAAGGTGAGTCGCTAGTATCTATTTCTAATGATTCCTCGTGAACTTTTGATGACTCACCAAGCTCAAATCTTATTGGAAGTTTGCTACCTGAAGGGTTACCACCTTTCAATGTACAACCATCACTATCATTCTCATGAAACGACAATGGAAGATCATTAAATAGCTCTTTTCGTTTTGACATTATTTGGCAGTTACAGCATTCAACAGTTACGTGCAATAAACCAGTAAAGTGATTTGCCAGACTGGCCTTTTCTTGTTCTATATGGTCCAAAACAAACTTGAAATATTCTGAACAGTCTTGTTGGGATCCTAACTGAAACCATTCAGGGCGAGATACAGTATAAAAATCTTGCGGGAAAATTGTTGGCCGCTGAAATAAAAGGAAATAAGTTTACTTTTTATAAGAGTTTGACACGTTTCAAAAGAGCAGGTCATTTTAAATTCATTTTGATTAGTTGATGTCACTAGCAATAATAAACTTAGCACCTCAAAGAAAAAACGATGACACCAAGGAATTTGTTGAATATCGTAAAAAATTTAAAAATTCCTAGTCGGATATATTTTTCCAAATCTTTATACAATGCATATAAAACATTTACTAGTTATTTAGTAGCTGATTATAAGGAAAGATTCATACACAAGCTGAAATTTTAGCCTGGGGCAAAGCTCAAAATTTTTTGTAATCATATACCCACCAGTATAAAACTATAAAACTTTTAGTGATTATATAACCACCAGGATTTTATGACATACTGAAATAAACATAATATCAAGCTATTTTTTGAAATAACATGAAAAATTGCTTTGCAACTATAAACACAGGGCTGAAATAAAATTTTCTTGTAAATGCCAGTATTAAAACTTCACACGTAGCTAATTCTAATGCTTCAAAAATGGAGTTAAGAGATAGTATAGATAGTTGCTACGGAAAAATTGTAGTTTTAAGGTGTTAAATTTTTCCCAAGATTCCTTTTACAGTTCATATGCTTCATAAATTTGAAAAATAAATTACAAAAGATGAAAGATGAAATTAATTCTAACTCCATAGCAAATATCGAAAAGGTTCATATGACCACTATAAAAATCTACTTATGTCCAATTTGAAATGATCCTTACTTAAATTCAATATGAAAATAACCAAAAAGAAAGTCAAATCATACACGATAAGTAGAATTTAACAAGTAACTGTCTGTACTTACATCGGATAACTGTAACAAAGCAAACAACTTATTTAACTGGTACAAAATTTTCTGATGGTTTTGAGAGAATACATAATGCAGAACTTCAATTTTGAACCTAGAAATAAAGAAGACTAATGGGTCTCAAACTAATTTTGAATAATAACAGAATTTACTAACTAAAAACGAAGAAAGAAGAAGAAAAAAAAATGCTTGAATGACTAAACAACTCCTGGCCAACTTTTTAAATGAAAAATCTAATAATCTCTAAGAAAGTTGTATTTTTATACCAAACAAATCAATATAATATTCCACAAAAACACATCCATTATTACCTGAACACCTAATACGTTTTATTGTAGTGGAAATCATGGAAAACTACAAATAATGAAAATGGAATAGTTTGAACAATGAAAAGGTTAACTGCAAATGTTCAATGGTTTGATAAATTTTGTTTTCTGTCAATCTTGGATCCAGATTAAATTTTCCCACAAACACAGTGCAGTATTGCATTGGTAATTAGTTTAAAGCCAGCATTCAAACCAGTTAAATGTTATTAACCAATAATTTCAGGAAAGCAATAGTCACAATCTTTAATATAAGCAAATAAAATATTTATGTAATCTATTAAACATACTAATAACATGTTTATTTCTAAAGACAAACTTCGAGAATTGAAATTGAAGGCAGTCAATTTTATTTCTACAAGAGAACTAGTATGCGTTAATTATAAAACTTTACCAACCACTTTACACAGTAAAATCACGAAAAAAGAAATAGATAAATAACCAACAATCTGACACCAAAGCACCTAGCTTGAATGCATCAAAAAGTCTTTTTATTTTAATGATGCTAACTAAATCATCGAGAGAAAAAAGAAGTCACTTTTCTAAAAAAACAGCAACAAATTAAATAGTCCAGAGAAGCTGAAATCACAAAATCTAATTTTCTTTTTAAATTTTCAATGGTTTAAATAAATCTCTAATACATTTAAATAAAAATATGCTATTATACCTATGATGTGTGCTTGGCTCAGCCAACTGCATATATAGATAAACAGGTGGATAAAAATTTTTGGTTTTGTTTGAATTTAAAATTTATCGACTTGATTTTCAGATTAATTGACCAGGTAAAATAAAAATCTTTGCTAGTTTTTACTCTAAAACATATCTTGACTGTTTATTGATTTATTTCAAAGTTCTCCAAATTAAAAATGAATGTAAAAATTAAAAAAGGAAAAAACAGTCACATTTTTAATCAGCAAAAGTAAAAAAAATATTTATTTTAATTTTTAAATTATAGGAAAAAAATAAATAATCAAATTAGCTATTCACAAAGGGTTCAGTTAAGCCAAATACAAGCAAAATACGGATGGACCCTGTTCCTTAAGATTGTTTTTAATTATGCTTAATTAAGAGGTAATTTAGAATAAAACGATAGGTACTGAAACTCCAATGATTAAGCCCTCATCAAAATTTTTGCTCAAATTTCAGTTGAAATTGAATTACAAATTGCAGGTTCAGATATAATTAAAACGTATAATTAAGATGCTTAAATATGTTCAACTAAAAATATTTAAAATTAAAGAAAACATTTCTGAGAAGTATTGCCCTAAAAAGTTTCACCCAACGAGATTGCAAGCTATATTTCAAAGTAATTTAAAACACAATAGAGTAATGCAGTAAAAATACCTTTTTAGATTAAATATAGCTTGTATAACACTATTCATGTAGCAAGTATTCCCCATGTTTGTCAAACCAACCTTTCCAGTTTCTGATTTCTTAACAAGAGGAACATATGATGGAATTTCACAAGAAGATAACAAGAGGCTGCCTGCAATCCAAATCTTCATCTGATTTTCAGTTGGTTTCTTAAAATTCTAAAGGAAACAAGACAGAATTTTATTTTTAAACAAACACGATATTTTTAAAAAGGAATTTTTGGGGATATTTTTACTTTGGAATTTTTAAAGAAATTTTTAAAGATATTTAATAAAATAAAAATTAGTGAGACCATTTTTATTTTTAACACTTAGTAGACATTTGTGAAGCTTCAAAAATAACTAAATAATAAAAAAAAATGTTAAGAAAATTATTATTTCCATATTTAGGAAGAAAAATTCCCTGTGTTTATCAAAATATAGAATATTACAAAGAAAGGGTAGGAAAGTCTAAAATTCCTTGTTAAATAAAAATGAGTTAGTATTTCTTAGAAATGGTCCAGTTGAGGAAGTCGTTCATTGATAAACTACTATTACTATTTCAGAGTGGGCTTGTGAACTTAAAAGAGGGATCAATTAAAATAGGAGTTCTATAGATACAGTGCCATTAAAATTTTTTGCTGTCATGAATGGAATCGATTAAGAATGCATCTAGAAATCCTACTACAGGACATCATCACTTGGGATAAATAGCGCAGACCAGAAAAAGTTGACCTCTCCTTATTTTAACAAATTATAAAGTTAAAACATACCATAAACAATAAAAACTGAATTTGTGAGTATTTTAATTCCTTTATTCAATTATAAAAAAACAGTATAATGTTTCAGACTCAAACTATATTTTACACCTTTTACATAAAGAACAATTATTCTTAATCTCATTTTTTATCTACTAAGCATTTGTACATAAAAACACTGAAAAACTTTATTTGGCGTTATTTAAATAAAGATTTTAAGCAGGAATAAATTCAAATTTTACAAATCAACTCGTTGAAAAAATTTTAACAAAATTTGTACAAAATGTAATAATAATTAGATTTAGTTTACAAAGAGTGAAATAAAAATTTAAGTGGCATTTTTCAACTTACTTTAAGAGATAATAGTAAATTTGAGTAAACGTCAGGGTATCCAGGAAAGTGATACATCAAAGTATAGATGAGTTGTGCCAATACACCGGCATCTTTTTTACCATCTTCATTTTTTTGCAAGTTATTCAAGAGATTAGGAAAAATCAAACAACCCTAGATGCAAATTTAAATAAGTATAAAAACATCACAGACAAAGAATATTTTGGAAGTGAAGATTTAAATTGAAAACGACCAGCTGATTTGCAAAAAGGATATTAATTCACAGGTTTGATGGGTATTTTTAAATTGATAAACGCTGTATATAAATAATTTTATCTTCAATTCCGATCATAACCATAACGATCATCAAAAATTTTAAATTAATTTATTTAAAATTAAAAAAAAATTTTTCGACTATAATTTTATGAAAAATCGGAATAAAATTAGGGTTCAGAAAGTACTAAAACCCACACGGGCCTCTAGCAAAGAATTTTAGAAGTTTTTTTTATTATCACATCAAAATAAGCAAAAAACTTCAGGTAGATAATATACAAATGATTTCAAAGTTAAATCATTCTAAATTTACACTTGATCCATTTATATATTTCAAAATTTTGACAAAGAGCAGTATGAAAATCTATGCAAGTTATAAAATTTCAGGTCTGCACAAACTAACCATTCTCTATAGCAATTAAAGTGCTTGGTAGGGAGAACATGTTTAACTTAAAAACGTATGACAATCTGCAATTAGTTTCACTAGTTGTTGCTATAGCTGCAATTTCCCTAAAAATGACAGTAGCAAAATTTAATTTAACGACAGTGATATAAAAAAATACATTGCTAATATGTCACGAGCATTTATTAAATTCTGCATCTGTAAAAAATGCTTTAAAGGAATCAGCGTTTATCGTAAGACACAGTCTTAGCATGTTAACTTGTAGTACAGGCCTTATCATTTAATAGATTTGATTCATTCACATGGTTCAGTTAATAAGGTTTCAAAGCAAAGTTTTACTCCTTCCTAACATCAACCTAATTTTGGTAAATAAGGGAATGAGTACTTTTTTTATGGACCTGCAAATCAGGAGACACTAGCAACTAATTACTATATAAGTGAACTGCCCCCACCAGACACTAAACTGATATTTACAATGTTTCTCGGGTCTAACCGACAAAAATTAGAAATTATTATAACCTATATCGAAATAAACGATAAATCTCATTAAAAAATTAAAAAATTTTTTTATTCTAAAGATTATTAATAAAATATTCATTTGCTAAGAGAAACATAATTAAATAGGTGCAAAAAAATACCTGATGAAAACAAACTGGAGAATGAAGAAAAGAAATTAATGAGAACGTCAAGACTGACATGGCTACTTTTCTTGTGGTTGGAAATAAGCATAAGTTGCAAAGCTGAAAAAAAAAATTTTATTAAAATACATTAAAATATGGTGTAAAGCATCATAATAAGCCAAAAACTATGGAATTTTGCATTAGTGTCAACAACAGCGCTTTTAAGATTTAAACTTACCCTTTACTCTTCACCCCTTCAAGTTAATTTCTTAAAATAATCTTAATTCAAATAAAACAAGCTTTACAAAGTTGTCAGCAGATAAATAAGACATGAGCAGATTAAGAACAGTTTAAAAATTTATAGAAAATAAACTGCAAAACTTTCAAATTTTATTTTTTACAAGATTTACATTTATTTTTTTAATCAATTTTTATCAGACCGCAAGCCTAAAACTTTGTCTCGACTGATGGAATGTTAAATTCAGGTAACTAAGGTAAAGTTTATAGTTGAAAAAGTTCCTAAAAACTTACCTGTTTAATTTTGCTTTGTATTACAGTAAATACCACCATAGATTGCTTCACATTGATTAGCAAAGTCATTGTTTTAATAACAAATTGCTCAACAAATCTATCATCTGAAGGGTAACAGACCCAATCAATCATCCTACATAACATTAACGTAATATATTCTTCAGATTTGCTTGATAAAAACATCATTTCAAGATCACATTTCAACTCTTCAAAATTGAAAAATTGAAGAAGACAGGCAATTGATATAGATGGCTGTTGGTTAGGTTTACAAATCAATTTGAACACTGTCATTGCCAACTGTTTAATTGGAACTTTATTGTCAGTAATAAATTTGGAGAATAACTGACATACTAGTTTTAAATCACTATATGAATTACCATCTACTTTTTGAGCAGCAAAAACAAATTCGCTTTTTGAAATGGTTTCTATAATCAAATTTGTTATCTCAAGTATGGTCTGCTGATTTATATCAGGTGGTAATAGCATTGGAAATTGAATATACAAATCACTATATTGTGCAAGTAGTTGTAAATCGTCAACCTTCACGAGAGAAGACAACAAATATGTTTGCAATAATGTTTTCATAGGGGACAACGAGAGATCATGAATCAGAGATATTCTTTTCAGACATTTATTTATATTCTTAACATGCTTAACTCTCAAATTAGCTTCAATTTGATATATATGTTTTTTAAGCAACTCCTCGGTTAGAAAATGCACCGATACATCTTTATTATGACGTATCCAATTTATAAAATTGTTCTCCATTGCAGATATAACACTTTCTGAATAGTTATCTTCTTCTTTAAAAAATTCCACGCATACTCTAAGAATTTCAACAACGTTTGTATGTGAGATAGATGCGTTTGATATTTGGTTAATAACTGTAACTTTAATATTGACAGGATGGTTTGACTTGATGACACCAGTTAATATTTTGTCCATACTAAAATCATATAATCATATTTACATGGCTGATTTTGTTTCAGAGACATACTCAAAACAGATTTTTAATATTGTAATAGTTGGATAATGATTTAAAAATTTGAACGTATTACATTTTACATCTAACTGCAAGCAAAAAATCAAAAAAAAAATTATAAAGCAGATAAGAAAAAAAAAAAAAAAAAAATTAAATAAAGTTAGTCGATTTTCAATTCTTGTGTTGTTTACTCAAAAATTGGTCAAAAGGAGATAAGACATCAATTTCTCATTTACTTCATTAGTTCTAATAAAACTGATAAATCTATAACAAGAAAAATTGCAAATGTTTTTGTCTCATTTATGAAGATTTTTAAGCAACCAGGAATGGAAGAAATTTTTTCACGACAAAATATCTTGTACCATGTAAAAAATAAATCAATGAGTTGGTTCAAAAAGGTACTTTACTGTTTTACAAATTTACACAAAATATTTTTGATAAAATTCTATTAAAAATTTTTTCAAATAAAGCATCTCACATTTTTGTGAAAAAAAAAAAGAAAAAAAAAGAAATTAACTTAATATAGAATTTGGTTTAATCCACACAAACATAATTTATAGAGAAAAATCAACAAAAAGACAATTTTAGACAAAATTTTATGTTTCAGGCTAAAAAAAATTTTGAAACTGACTGACATGTAAGAAAAATCAAAATCATAGATGCTTTTCTAACACAAGGAAAAACAACGAAAACAAACTTTACAGAAAAATGAAAAAGTACAAATTCTTAACCAAATTTGATATATCTCAGGGTCTGGGGGCAGATAAATTTTTAAATAGCCAAATAGCTTACCAAATTATTATCCAACAAACACATAAAATAGAAAGTGATTTTTGAAAGATTTTGCAACTTAAATGTACGTTATGAGGGAATATTTGGAGTCTGGTTTCACCAACATTTAGCTCAATCATGGTATATTGCATTGAAATCAAAAGAAGATCTGTGATATTATATTATAAGTGATATAAAGGTTACCCAGTGAAGAATGTGTAATTTAGCATAAATTAGTATCATGTGACATAGAGATTAAGAAAGTGAAAAGTTCTAAAAAAAGGTTTGGTAACAGGAGAAAGTTAGATTATGCTAATGTTACAAGAATCTTTAAGTAATAAATAGATAAATTTAGAGAAACTTTAAAGTCAAATTCTATGAAAAATTATTTGAAAATTTAGAAATACTCTTTATTAGAAGCTAAATATATTTTTGACGGAAAAAGGCACAAGGAGACATGGTCGTGGAATAGTGCTGTACATAATGCCATCAAAGAAAAGAGAAAGTTTTAAAGACATGGGAGAAAGGCTGAATAGATAAGAAAGTTTATTTTAGGGTAAAGAAAAAAGAGGACCGAAAGCAAGAGACTTAGAACAACTAAAGGTATGGAGAAGAGCAAGAGGGATGTTTTAAGCAAAAAAGTGTAATAAAAATGAAGCTGGGATTTTGGCAGTCAGTGAGGACGTTATTATGAGTGAAAAATTATTATCATTATTATGAATGTTAAACACAGAATAAAAAAATTATAATATTTTTCACCAGTAGATCCAGACAACAATGCAAGAATTTTTGTTGAAAAGAAGGTATAGTTAAAAAAGATAAAAACTAAAGGTTGAAGGATCTCCAAATGGTTTTTCAAAGATTACTAGAGCTGCAGAGGAACCAGAGATACAGAGAAGCTGTACCTGCCTATTATAAGCTTAGCACAATTAAAATTTGTCACAAAAATAAAGGAGATGCCCAAGAAAAAAAAACAGTTATTTACATATCATCTTTTAAAAGTGATAAAGAGATACCATTGAGAAAAAGGCAATAGCTTGACATAGATGAAATGCAATTTGACTTCAAGCCATGTAATAAACTACGCACATGCTATCTCTATTTTAAGGTGGCTAAATGATAAGCATCTGGTTAAAATATGAATTTATAATTTGCATTTGTAGAACCAGGTGGGCAATGAGAAAACTTAGGCTCTTAACAGGTATTTGTTATTCTTCTGGAATTATAATAAAAAAAGACACACAAATTTCTATTGAACATCTGATCATGGAATCAATTAAATTTAAAGCTGTATAAATATAACAAACAGCATTTATATAATCATAAGACAACCACTAGTAAATAACTCTATATTTGATCACAAAATAACATATAACAAAAGCTTGCATGTTAATAAAAAGTATATTTTGAACTTCAAGCTTATTTCAAGCTTATTTCATGGTATTTCATGGCACCAATTCAAAGAATTATTCTCAAAAATTTCAAGTAAAATAATTTACTTGCATAGGCATTACTTGGAAATGAAAATTCTGGTTCAGAAATTTAGTGTGAAACATCTGGATAACCCTGTAACAAGGTTTAAGCGCAAAAAATGTTTTTTTTTTATTCACTTGACAAATATGAATATTTCTAAAATAATTATTCATTTTAACGTATGATTACATCCTGAGCAACATAAAATGATTTGAGTAAAAAGAAGACCTTTCGAATAACATTCATCAGTAGGTGACAACAGATATTTTTACCAAAATGTATGAATATAATAAGTCAAATCCAAGTTTCATTAATGGGCAGAAAAAATAATTTGTAATGCATTAAGTAATGCCAACTTAATCTTATTTGTTTAGTGTAGGTAAGCATTTTCTAGTGAATGGTTATGTACATACGCCTGGCATTCCTAAAAAAATTTCCATCAATCAATTTTGTAATGAATCGGAAATTTAAAATTGTTATTTCAGAGTGTTGATCAGTAAATTTCTGAAAGAAAAATTAATGCGCATCCTCCAAGGAAAAATAGACAATAGATAAGATATTATTAAATAACATTTATTTTAGAAATATAAAATTTGAAAACCTAGAACTAATCATAACTTTAGAATTGATCAAAATTTTTTTAAACACAAAATAGCTTTTTCAAATTTTTTAAGTTCTCAAGATAATCTTGCTTTATATTGCTCTTCCTTCACGCAAAATTTCAACAAAAAAAAAAAAAAAAAAAAAAAAAAAAAAAAAAAAAAGACTTCTAAAGAAAAATGACTGAAAAAGTAAATAAATATATAAAGGTGTGCGAAAACATGTCAAGCTTGTTGGCAAGCCATAGTTAAAAATGGTATATGTTAATTGACGATAGAAGAAAACTGCAAAAAAATTGAGCAAACAACAAATTTTCTTAAGCCACCCTTAATTAATATAATTAATATATAATAAAGCCGAAGCCAAATAGAAATAAATTTTCTGACAAAAGTTAACTCACAATTTACGACACCTGCCTTTGTAAAGACACAAAATTAAATATTAAAACAAATTGATGTTTACATTTGAATAGAATGTTAATGATTCTTTTGCTAAAAATTTCAATAAAATTTTCTTTGGACAGTATTTAAATTAATTTTGATTTGGTTTTGATTTCGTAAGTATTGTCTTGATTTAATTATTCTCTACCGTCCAAATATTATAAAGAAATATGAAGTTGAGAAAAAATATAAAAAAATAGGAACAAATTTAGGCAGTAATTTTAGCCCGAATTTCAGCTCAAAAATCTGTTGAGTCAGCAAGAAAAAAACTTTCTTTACTATAGAGAATTTTTTTGCTCTGTTACCAAATGAGCTCCAGATGCAAAGCTCGCTTTTTTGCTTTCGCAATTAACATAAGAGAAAAACAGGAGAAAATGAAAGGTAGACTGTTTACTTGTGACCAAGCAATAAATAAATAAAAACAAAAATACCATTTAAAATAGTTATATAAATATAAATAATTGAGAAAGCCATTAAATCTGTTTGTAGCATTGTGTCAATGAATATATTAATCGCTCCAGTCATTAGATTAGCCAACAAGAAATATTGTAATAAATATTGTTGAATAGCTTTTGAAACAAGAGGTGAATCGCACACATATATTGTATCTTCCTTCTTAGTGTAATACTCTAGCAAAACCCTAATGACCAATTCCACAACTAAAGGACAAAATACCTGAATTGTATTGAAAGCAACTTGGAAAGCAAAATATGATAAATTTGCCATCTGTCTAGATATCGGGAAACCAAAATGGCGTAACACTATCGTTAATTTTAACCCTATAATACACCATAGAAAGAGCCAACATGCTTTGTTGAACATAGTGTACTTCTGTTTGTTCATTTGCACACCAACAAACAATCCAAAAAAGTAAATAGCTAAATATCCAATACTCGAGAAAATACCTTCACGATTGGCATCAATAAAATCACTTCTCGGTTCAACACCAAAGAAGCCATTTTGAATTATAAAATCTAAGCCATAGAACGATAACATGGTTTGGTATACAGTAATTATTAGCAATGATACCAACATAAAGCAACATTGTTTTTGTAAAAAAGGGAAAATAACTAATATTAAAGTAACAGTAAATTTCACAAACGCTATAGTTATGAAAAAGTTCCAATGTCTACCATATTCTGTGACGTGTTGTTGATAATTTGAGCTATTAATGGTAAAAGTCCTTAACATTCCAAGAATAACCAAGAAAACTGAGCCTTTAAATGTATTTAATAAATATCTATAAGTTACCTTGCGTTTTGTTGGTGTTGATGTTACGGCAATATTAAATATTACAGCACCAACTGCAGTATCCATAACACCAATACCATATACCTCTGCTTTAGCAAAACGTCTCGGAAACACGCTAAAATCAACTGCTAGTATACACATGGCTGTTAAAAACTGAAGGGATGTTTTACAGTGATATAAAAACATTAAACTGTTTGATTCAAAAATTTTGAAATCTTCAAAATTAACCTTTAATGGTTTAATAATAATAAAAAATGCACCGAAGAACAATAGCAGTAAACCGAAAACTAGATGTGCAGTGTAATTTGAAAGCAAAGTAAAAAATAGAAGAGTTGGAAGAACACCGAACACACTTTCTATGGAAAACAGAAGAATATACGGTATTTGCTTTTGTCGTAGATGTATACGGAGAAGATAATATAAAGAACTTGATAACACCACACACGCGATCAAATAAAAGATCTCTTTGAGGGTTGTACCCAAACCATGCGATACAAACAATTCCTTTGCTAATACTTTTCCAGGATCCATCTATATAGTTACTCAAACCTCTTACCTAATAGAAAAAAAGCAAATTTTTATTTAAAGCTAACAGATCTAGAAAGCTGAAATTTAAAATGGAATAACAAAATAAAGCACGTAAATGGAATTTAACTTTTTGCCATTTTAAGTACAAAGGTAAACAAATCAAATTAAACTGATACACTAGCAAAAAGCAAGATTAGTTTATTACTAAAAACGCAAAAGCATTCTCTTGGAAATGATTCATTAGACAGAAATTTTTATTTCTGGAAATTTATTATTGGATAATTTTCTGAGACCAAAATCCTTTTATTTTAAACATATTCTCTTTTCGCTACTTTCATCTAAAAGCCTTTTTTCTGAATATATTTATTTTCCAAATAATAAAGATCTCAAAAGAACTTGAGTATAAAGGGACAAACTAAAAACACATGGCCGAAAGAAAAAAAAGTTATCTAATCGCCTTTTAATTCTTTAGGTAAGGAAAAATTTAACAATAGAGTATACACAGTCTTTGAAAAAATTATTAACAACATTTAAGCCTTCACTCTCTGGCACATTAATTGAATTTGAATAAAGTTTCAAAAATCTTTTCTTGTAAGAATTATTCTAGGCATGATTTTTCCTCTTTTCAAAATATGATTTAACAAGGGGCTTTCAACAAGGTCTCAATAGCTGTTTAACCTATCATTTCCTCCTAATACATAATAGTTTGCCATAACTAAGTCTTTGCCAAACTAATTTAAATGTATAATATGCTATGCGGATAAGGAGAATATTAAGCTAGTTTCTTAGTATGGTATAATATACTAAATATATCTCAAAGCCTGTTTAAATAGCTTTATCAACCCTTTTTCACTTTTATATGAGTTACATGATTGGCATGGTAATAATATACGCTTGACAAACAAAAGGTGTTGTCTTCCATGCATCTTAGGTAAAACATTATTTGGTTTAAATATAATTAATATTTTACTTTATTATCAATATTTGACTGATAAACTGGATAAAACCTTAACAATATAAATACTTATGATAAGAAGTGAAATTTTTCAATTTTTTTTTTTGATCTTGCAAACACAAAAAAAAAAAAAAAAAAAAAAAAAAAACAATAAGCGTTTATTGAGGAAAAATGTTACGAGTGAACCAACATTGATAGAAATCTCTCAGCAGTTAAATGAGACAGATTTTTTACAAAAGCACAGCAAATCTTTAGGCTGGCGACCAACAGTCAACAGTAATTTTTTCCTCAATCTATCATTTTGTTAGTTATTATTAATACTATTTTCCCATTTAATGGTACAAAGTATTCTGTTTTAAAATTTTCAAAAGCTAACTAGCAGATTTCGGTAGTAAATTATTTTTTGGACCTAAAATGAACTTTTAGTCCTAGGACTGACTCAATAACATTTTCAAAACGTCTCACATATCTAACTTGTCACAAATAATATTTCCTAATATAAACCAAAATTTCAGTTCATTAGAGTATTAATATCTGAGAAAAGCTAAAACACTGATTTTCACAGTTTTCAGGTCATAAATAGAACTCGGATTCCCCAATTGAGATTTAGCAGGTGGTCATATGAGTCAAAAGATTCAGCCTATAGTCCTTTAACTTCATGCAAAGTTTCAAAAAATTTTACAGAACGGATTTCGTGAAAATCTTAAAAATTTTGATTATATGGCTAAAATGTCCATATCTGGGACTATAATAAACGAAAAATTTTCCCAAATAAATAAACTGTCACTCACTTTTCTTTATGATCCATTTGAAAAAAAATTTCAGAAAAAAAAATACCATTTTTGGAGAAAACATTATGAACAGGCAAACAAGCATGAGAGAATTCATAGGTCTCTGTCAGCATTTCAGTAGCCCAAAAATAATAAAACACCTGGTGAAGTCACCTGGTGATACCAGCTGAGATTTATAAAGCTATTCCCATTTTGTTTGTCCAATGGTTTGAGACATTAATCGCGCCAATCTAAAAATTTCACTATTACTCAACTGACTGGAGCTCTTGCTCTTTTCTAAAAAGCGAGGAAAAATGACAACTACCTATATATCACCATGTTAGCTAAGTAAATTGAAACTCAAATGAGCCAAATGTTTATGCCAAGGTATATACTAGCAAACTATGCTGGAAAAACAAGTGAAGTAAACGGTATTGCTAAAGATTATATCATTACACATAAACATTAAATCATTGCACATAAAGTATTTGGAATATAATAATTACACAATAATTACAATTTTGAGCAAAAATCCACAAAAGAAACTTTTCTTGGACTTTCCACCTTCTAAATCAAAAATATTTTTTAGCATCCTGTTTTTTTTCTTTTTTAAAGCATTCTATATCAGCTTCAAGGTTTCTTTAGATATACAGCATCTAATACGAGTAAAAAATAAATGGGCTACATCAATTCCTGATCCCTGCTGGTTTTGAACAATTTGACCTCCTCAGAAAATGCCCATTTTTACCACGGTTCCCTATTCGCTTCATTATGACAGCATGAGCTCACCATTGGATGTTATTTTCTCAATGATTGCTAAAAACCATTCATGTGTACCAAATTCATTGAGCCAAAATACAGTGACATGCTCACCAACATTCAACAGGATATCTATTGGCTGGTCTGACACAACATTTGATTTTCTGTTCGAAGACAATACATGGAGAACATTTTGCAAATTTTTGATTGACAATGTGATAGTAAATTTTGAACAATCAAGAAAGCTAACTAAGTTGTCCGCATACTCCTCATCGGACATGTTGTGATAGATTTTCTTCAACTTAAACACAGCGGCTGTAGGCTTCAGAGATTTATGAGCATTTCAACATAAAACTGTTTGTTTTTAAGATCAGCAGCTACTTCACTCTTTAAGAACAATATCACTTCTAAAGAAGTTGTGGATGGTTCTGGTGGCTGCTGGGTTTTGAGATAATCTAAATCTGCTAAAATGTTTGCTTCCTATTTGATTTTTGTGGCTTCTTTTTGAGAATAGCCTTGTTGTTAGTACCACTTCAATTTTTCAATCCATTCCAAAAATAACTGCATTATTTCTAACACAATTTTTGTTTTCAATAACTCTTTAAACTTCTGCAATAAAACAATATTCTTGTTAAATATCATCTTTTTTGAAGTTTCAAGATGCCCTTTCCTCTAATGTGGACCTTGTAAGTGATAAATCCAATCTTTCTTTCTTCAATCAAATTGTGAATTAAAAATTTGTCAATATCATTAAATCTAACATCAATTGGGTATATTTGACTGTTGAAATCTTTAAAAGAGAACCAGTGTCTTTGTCAGTATAATGCTCAAAACCAAAAAGAGCATCTTTTTGTAAAGAAAATCTATATGCAAAATTCTTTAGAAATAAATTTTAATGTGATCTCTATAATAATTCACGCAGGAGTCAATGGACGCTTTAACTCATGGTTTAGGTAAATAGGAAATGAATCTTTCAGGTGATTAAAATGAGATTATGCAATGCTCAGTTTGTACAAACTTTGAACCAAGTATATTTGTCAAGTCAAAGACTTTTGAAAAAAGCTCAGCAGCTTACTGTATGTAGTTCCTTTATCCATTAGTATAGCCATTAAGAGATGTGTTACATGATTACCAACTAATGATGTAGCACAAAAAAATTGGTTTTAGAACATCTATATCTATATCTAAATAATCCAGGATAGATATTCCATTAATTATATTTTGAAGTTTATCCAGATTTTTATGTCATCAAGATGATGGACGTGAACTATACAGTAGTCAAATATACGATTAAAGCAAAGTAAGTGACTTTGACTTTCAGTGCTATGAAATTTCTAAAATTTGATTGCCTGTCCCGTGGCTTTACAGAATAATCTTTGTTAACAAACAAAAAAAAGAAAGAAAAGAAAAAAAAAAAACAGAAAGACATTTAATGGCTCAAGAAGTATGCATTTAACTAGCATGATATAACAGTCAGATATACATTACCAATAAATGGAACATAAAGCATTATGAATTACATAATCCAAACACATATGGTAAAAAAACAAGTTGCTGCTAGTTCCTTAATTTTTTTTTTTTTTTTTTTTTTCAAAATGCCTGGCATTCCCAAAACATCAAAAATAGTAATTTCCATCAATCACTAAAATTTTTTGATTAGATTTAAAAACTTAGAGCTATTTTTTACATTTTGTTACAACTCTTTCATTCAAGAAAATTTTGTTTAAAAAAAAAAAGCTTCTAAAGAAAAATGGCCGAAAAAGTAAATTAACACAACAGAAAAACAGGAGAGTTTAAAAAAATAAAAGGTAGACTGTAAAATTGTGACCAAGCAATAAATAAATACCAAGGTATCGTTCAAAATAGTCATATAAGAAAGGCATCTTTGTATCCTCTTTTCAAATCTCTTTGTAGCATCATGTCAATGAATATATTAATTGCTCCTGTCATTAGATTAGCCAACTAGAAATATTGTAATAAAGTTGAACCGCTTCTGAAACAAGAGGTGAATCACACACATATATTGTATCTTCCTTCTTAGTTTAATACTCTAGCAAAACCCTATTAACCAATTCAAAAACTAAAGAACAAAATATCTTGGAAAGCAAAATATGTTAAATTCGCTATTTGTCTAGACACCGAGAAACCAAAACATCGTAACACAATTGTTAATTTTAACGCTATAGTAAACCATTCAACACCAAAGAAACTAGTGTATATATACACACTAGCAAACTATGCTGGATAAACAAGTGACAGAAACGATGCTGCTCACTCTCATTTTTTAGCCCAACAGAATTATTTTTACGTATCTGTATATCTAACATAAACTCAAACATTACATCAAGTTTTTTCTTAATATGAGTTCTTTTGATAGATTTTAAAACAAAATGTTTGACATAAAAACTAAAAATGAGTTCTCAGAACGATGAATTCGCAATATTAATTGCAGTTTATAGCAACAATTGAGTATTTCTAATGAATACCATTTAAAATATATCTTGTTACGTTAATATAAACTGGTGATAATTAGTAGTTGCTAATAATCTGCTAAAATAATAAAAAATAAAATATTACACATCACCAAAGTTAGCTTTTTATATAACTATTGGAACAGATTTTTGTTCTGAAGTTAGTTCTGAAGTTTTTAGTGGTCACCATAATTCAAGCAATTCCATGTTATTAAATGGACTTTTGAAGTTACACAGGAAATTTTAAAGTAAAAAAGGTGCATTTACTTTCATCAAATAACATCTTAAAAATATGGATTCTCAGCGATAACCACAAATTTCTGACGTAATACAAATGGATATTTTTTAGCCATCTTAAATTTTAATGTGCTCCATTCCCATGAGGTTATCTAAATAATTAGAAAATAGATTTTTATCAGGTAATGGAAAGCTCACAAGACATGTCCAGTCTACCTTCTGCATAGTCATAACAATATCTTTACATTTAGTAAAATAAAGATAATTAAGATCAGACAACTTTTTAGCCAATTCTATTTGATGATTGTCCATCAATTTTTCATTAACCACCACTAATAATCGTTTCCCTAGGGACAGACTTTCTAAGATACTGCCCGCACCAGCATGGCTAATTATAATTGAAGCGTTTTGTAAGTCTTTTTGTATACATGGTTTGAATTGATATGTCTCAATTGAAATATCACGTCTATTTATATGCTCTTTAAAATGAGTCTTTCCTGTCTGTAACAAAAGTTTTGTATATCCCAACTTCACTATAAGATCCAGGAATTCCTTTGAAGAAACTGCTTGGATAAGTTCATTAAACTGTGTCGTTCCAACTGTTACAAATACATACTTATCTTCCATTATATTTCTTTTCCTCTACAATAAAAAGCAGTTAACTAATTTTTTGTTACCAGAGCCCTGCACGTAAAAAGAAATTGAAAAAATTTCTCAGAAACTAAGAAACAACTAAACTGTGTTTATTCATTGAAAAACGATGAGAAAAAACTTATTATAATTGGTCAAGTAAAGCCAGCCTTTCAAATAAAAATGTGTTTCCGTATATAGAACTGAGTATATATAAAAAAACTTTAGTGTTTAGTAAATTTAACTATCAATAGCTACGAGAACTTCTCAAATGCAATAAAACCTTTAACATTGCTATTATTATGGTGAAAATAGTCAAAGAAGCACATTAAAAGTTTGGTAAGGCCATACCGGAATAAATAACACACAATTATAATGTATACAACAAAATAAGCAAGATTTAACGAATAAACCAAGAGGTTGTGTGGATTATCCAACAGTCAGCTTGTATCTTATTTCTTTATAAAAGAAGTCATAAGAATAACATAAAAATATTGTAGTTTTTAAATTTTTGTCTTAAAAATATTAATTTATTTAAAATCATATAATTTCCGATTAAAAATAATATTTACTTGATAAAAATTTTTAAAAAATTAAAAAACTCCCCTATAGCCAACAAAATACAAAGGATGAAACTCAAAAATATGTAATCATAAACACAATCATAAAATCTAACTATTTGACCCATTACGTGAGCTGGAACCTAGACTTTCATTTTTTAAATATAGGAGTTCAAAAATCTAAATGTCTAAAAAAACACTATTATAGGGTCAGCACTGTAAAAAATATATTGAAAGACTTGCGAGTTTCATATCTTACCTATAGCATATTACAAAAAAAAAAAAAAAAAAAACCACAAAGATAAAAACAAAGTTTTGTTGATAAGTTATCTGTATTAGATATTTACTTACATAACTAAAGCCTGTGAGCATGTCAAAACAAAGCAGTTCTCAGAAAGTTGCAATACTATTATTCTTGATCAAGGAAAACAAGGAATAAAGGAATTTCAAACATCGGAAAGCCAAGGTTATAACACTACCTATCTTATGGTGATTAAACTGTCAGAAAGCTAGGTGTTTAAAATCAAAAAGTTTATTTGTTTAAAACTCCATAACAATTACCTTTTAAACATTGTGTGCATCTTCATCTTCATTACATGTTGCAAAATTAACAAAAAAGAATAAGAATTATTTCAAATTATATAAAGAAATTTCACCACATGATGAAAAGTAAATGAACAGCTTTTTGACAGATGACCTTTTCATTATTTTCTTGCCACCCCTGAAATAGTGATTGAAATAGAGTGAAATGGGCCAATATTTAAATCTATTTTCTTTGTTAGTTAGGAAATTCATGGTTTAAATCAACTGCTCCCATATAGATATTTGATGAAAATCCATGAATTCGGCCAATTTTAGCTATTTTAACAATTACATTATATTATTTCCTTTTTCCATCAATGAAAAGTACAGTTTTACAGTTACATTAACGCCGAAACTAAGAAGGCTTTCCAGTCCTGAAAAGCATGCTCAAAATATTAAGAATACTATTTAATAATATGTGAAAATTCAGCTAACTTATTGGTAACATCTTAAAGTAATAAAAATCTGATTTGAGGCTTTTTTCTGGGCACACTTTCTCTGCCCGGAAAATTCTGCAAGATTGCTGACATTTTTCAGAGAAGCCAAAAAATATCATTATCAGGCTTTTTTTGAACATGTTCTGGTGGACTTGTCCTAAACATTACAAATGATATTTTCTAATTTAAAATATTTCGAAAAAAGAATTCAAAAAATGCCGATTTTTAGGCATTACTGGTACACACCCCTCCCCCTCCTAATAAAATTAAAATGATAATAATAATTTCAAGATGACAGGCATGTCAAATATATTGAAAAGAATATTTTCAAAAATAATCAAATTTACAAAATTGATTAAAAAGCTACTTTAAAAAAACAACTGATTTCTAAGCCTTTATGGGCAACGCTTGTAAAAAAAAAAAAAAAAAAAAAAAAAAAAAAAAAAAAAAAAAGCATATTATAAATAGCATTTACTAACCTAATCTGAAAATTAAGCATAATCACAGTAAAACTTTTTTGAAAAAAAGTAAAAAAAAAAAAAATTATTTTCATTTTTTTTGGTTATAAACTTATGAACCTGAACAAACATTTTTGGCAGACAGTCATATGGGTAAAAAAAAACCCTCATATGACATTTTAACTTAAAGAAAAAAAAATTAGAACAATCAAATAAGCGGAATTGCAGAAAAGTAAGTAAATTTTTTAATTTATGCAATGCAAACGCTAAATCTGGCCGTTTCTGGCTATGAGTTTTCGCATTTGATATTAAGTAAAGCAATAGCAAACTAAGATAGCCAACATGAAACAAACTGTCGAATAGATAGAATCAAGTGGAAGAGAACAAAAAAATAAAGTATGAATACATTAAAAGCAACACAAAATATAAATCTAAAGTAACAAAATGCATAAGAAATGCTAAATACATGTGCGATGAAGCTTTTTATCATCAAGAAACATTAGATAACCACTAAGAAAAAATTTAATATACACAACAGGCGCAGGTAATAAAAACACATTTAAAAATTTTATTTCTCCATGCTAAAAAAACCTTTTAAAGTACACATTTATCATTGGCAGGTAAGTTTTGCCAGGATGCTATACAATTTTCTAACGTCAGCAGAGTAGGTTTAGTCAAAATATCTTTTTCTTTCAAAAATAGTAATTCTCTGTCTTCGGTACAAACTTTCATTGTTTCTTTGTTAATAACTTTTGCCACAGTTTTCTTTTTCAGAAAATTGGCGGAGTGAAAACGATCATCATTAATAAATGTTTTTTAAAACATCTTTGTTTCACCTTTTTGAAACTTTGTTATCTGAACGTTGCATAATAATAGTTTAATGGCAACAAACTTGCCTTGACATACGTACTCAGTTTTCCCATCTGGTGAAATCAGAAAACTTTAGAGGGACTTTAAATCAAATAATATGCAGTTTCTTTTTTTATGAAATATTTTAATTAAATTAGCGATTTAAAAAATAAATCAATATTAAACTTATGCAATCTGTAATTGTCTGAGAAATTAATATTCTTTGATTGTATGTATAGATCAATCGAGAAAGGCATCAATTAAGCATGAAAATTACAATTACCACAATTAAAATCAACAATGGAATGTTTGGTCATCGCAATGTTTAAAGGAATCCTAAAAGATTTGTTAATTTTCAAAATTATACTTTTTTATATATAAGTTTATTAATAAAGACTTCATGTTAAATAAGAAACCACATTAAATAAAAAGTTACATCATCATAGTTGAGAATAATTAAAGAAAAGTTTATGTCAATTTACCAAAATAAATGGTAGACCGCACGGTGAATAATGACGATCTTGGTCACACACAAGCAATAATCAATTTCCAAACTTACATTAGTCTTTCTAAGAGAACTTCTGAACAAAAATATTTGAAATTTCTATGCGAGCAAATTTTTCAAGTGTTGCTGCATCAAAAGTCTTAGCGTTTAGCCAAAAAAGACTAAAGGTTAAAGGAGAGTAACTACTCGCTGTCATGGTGAATTATATATATATTCCTTGTTAATTACCTACCTCGCTCTAACAGCTTTGGTTATCAGTAACTTAAATTGTTCTATAAACTTTTTTACCACTTGCTCTACCGTGTTCATGCTGGTCAATTGTTTCAATTAACAACGAAATTACTATTAACTTGGTTTTTAAAATTGATGTTGAATTCTGTTTTCTTTTGTTTCAGCTTAACTGCTATTTTTTATTTGTTGTTTATTTAAATTTAATTGTTTTTAGTATCTTGCATATGATAGCAAACTTACAAAATAAACTTTCATAACTTGCTAATGCAGGTTATTGCTGTGAGGTTTCTCTTGTTATACATATAACGCGCATGTTAGCAGAAGAATCCAAATAGTTTTTAGTTTAATAATCTACGTTAATCAAAGTTACTTTAGGTTATAAAGTCTCTCACATGAGACACACTCTGCCTAGAAAATTTTTTTTTACAGGTCATATGTCAGGATATATTTATTTTTACTTTTAAATCAACGTAAACTACTTTTATTCTCATTTTTGAGTAGTTTAGACCTGTACTTTACTTTTTCCTTAAACCGTAGTACGAGTTTGGATTATTGTAGGCTTATCGATGTGCTAAACATATTTTATAAATATTAAACTGCACTAGAGTGTTAATTAAAAAATGGAACACAATTATAAAATAATTTACAATTATAAGAATACGATGCTAACTTTTTATGCCACACACTTGGTCGACTGCACAAAAAATATAGTTTATGTAGTTGACCAAGTTTTGATTGCAGAACAAAAATTTTAGAAAATTCTAGTCCGAATCTTCTAGTAAGTAAAACCTAAAAATGAAAAAAAATAAACACGTGAAACATGTCGGATGTGAAGAAAAGCACTTAATAAACACTGACCTATTGACAATAAACATACAAGCGTTGATCATCAACACTCGTAAAAGTTACCTATTTTTTAAACGTTGATGCAGAACACTCGAAAAGTGCTTTTAATTTCCAAACATTCATAAAACGTTGATAATCAAGGGCATTTCAACACTACT
>JAUZNK010079465.1:0-41028 GCA_035046665.1 Euphysa ruthae | reverse complement strand
CATCTTATAACTCATCTTATAACTCATCTTATAACTCATCTTATAACTCATCTTATAACTCATCTTATAACTCATCTTATAACTCATCTCATAATTTCCAGATTTAAATTATAGTAGATCCAAGCAGATTTTTATTTCAAGAGATAATATCCAATCCATTAAGATCAAAAAATTATAAATTCTAATATAAAATTTGGTTAAATAGATAAAAATGCTCAAAAAAAAAAATGTTAAAACACAAACAATGAGTAGTGAAAACACAACCAATGAATAGTTAAAACACAACCAATTAATAGTGAAAACACAACCAATGAATAGTGAAAACACAACCAATGAGTAGCAAAAATACAACAAAAAATTCTGATTAAGGTTTTGAAGAAATTCAGCGACTAAATAGGCTCTAGAAAAAATAAACTTACAATGGGGGAACTTCACCCGAAAATAGTTTACAATACTGACATCCCTAAAATTAACCTTCTGAGAAAAAGCAAATTATTGTAATTTTCAAACATAAACCCTCTAAAAAAAATAATAAAGTATGATGAAATATTTTTAGGCCTAAAATTACCATTTTTTAAGTCATACACTGGAGCAAACAAAATTTTCGAAGTGGTTAAAAAGCCAAAGTGATCATTAATATTATTTTTGTAATAATTCATTTTTTGGCAAAATATGCCATGTTTCAGTGCACACACTCAGGATATATGCATTTTTACCAGTTGTCCATATGAAGTAAAACTGTGAATGAAATTTCACAAAGATTTCATTTTTAGACCTTAAATGATTGCCTCATGGGAACTGGGCCTAGTAAAATAACCAATAATCATAACCAACATCCAAAAAACTGAGTTTCCCAGAAGTTATCAGGAAGATCTTCAAAAAATGGTCCTCTCAGATCAAATAAAATTTAAAAAAATTAACAGATGTTGACAAAAATGCAAAGAGTTGTTTTAGGCATAAAACTATGATAATTTGACATATTATAACAGCAACTTACTGTTACTGTTACTGTTATAATACTGCTTAGGGTTCTTCAAGGAAATATATTAAATATCACATAGATTAAAAAAGTGTATGAATTAGTAGATGAAAAAAAAAAAAGAAAAAATAAAAGTATCCATTTTACATAAATAAACAAACAATTATTTACTATTGCTAAAATATTATAATCAAAGAATTGGTGATGATTTATTGATTTCAATGAATTCCTGGTAACTACAATACAAGTGAAATTTTAAAACACAGATTTTGCAGATGATATATGACAAGTGAATAACAATAATGACAAGAGAAAATCAGGAAACAAAAAATTAAATGATTTAACCCTCAATTTAATAAGGTTTTGATTATATTGGAAAGAAATTTTAAAATTTAATCAACAGACACTTTCTATGCTCAAATAAATTAAATCAGATTTTTAACTGCAAATTCTAACACAGTCTCATTGAGCTATAGTGGCACTGAAAACATTATTAGAATTATAAAAAGTTGCAACATCAAACTTACTTAAAAAATTGAAATTTTAGAGCAACAAACGTGATTTATATTTCCTTGATTCCCAATAAACCAGAGAGAGTTTATATTGGATTAACATAGGAGAGCTTTAAATAAGATATATTTACCAAAAGAATCTTTTAATTAAAAAAATATTTGAAAAAGAAAATCACTCCAAAAATTTGAAATTGTTAACGGAATTATTTGGAAATACGGCCATATTTGTTCGATTTAAAATTTATTGAACACATGCCATATATCTAAATATTAAAATTAAGAACCATTCTCTCCCTAACCTTATAACCCAAAAAACTTTTCCAAAAATATACCTCCTTAAGATTTTGTTAAACCAAGACATCATAACATTTAAACCATAATTCTAATTTTAATTCTGTAAATGTTGTTATAATATGAAAAAAAATATATAGACTCATTATAACTTTTACAGAAATTTATACCATAAAAGCTATGATGTCATTAACCAAGGAAGATCAATAAAGCAAGGACACACATTTTCATAACATGCTCATTACATCTCTTTCATCCGTTTCTACAAATATGACAAAATAACTTGATTGCTATTTAAACCTTACAACGTCAATTTAAATATTTTTTATTCAGATAAACATTTCATAAAACAAACTGATAAATTTTTAACCAAAAGCTAATAACTGAAATTTGAATAGCTTTATAAAAAATAATCAACAAAGGAAGTTCAATATATCGTCCTCAAGAGCAACTCTATTTAGTACTCCGTTAATGATCATAACAGAAGATATGTAAAATTAAAGTAATAATATTTAAACCTAACTGTCTACCAACAAGAAAAATTTGGTGGCTAGAAATGTTAATATCCTACTTTGAATATAAAAAAATTTGGTATCTAACCCAACATAATTAATAAAATTAAAAAAATAATTCAGATATTTGCATTTTCATTTGAAGCTTCTTATACTTTCTTTTAATAAATAATATCATATATTTTTGATGTTTGACCAGGGTCAGTTTAATTATGCATATTCAACCAACTTTGGAGAAAGGATGAGTTAACTGGGTAAATATTTTCAGCGTATAAATAATCTTTGTTAATGTTAATTTATAAATTCTAAGCTTATGCTTGCGCTGCTTACCCTGAGGTGTCCACTAAAAAGGCACAGAATTAAAATTGTAATAGATCGTGATATGAGTATGTTTAAGTTTTTCTAACTACACTATTCTAATAGCTGTGTTATAGATCCTTTAAAAATTTTCTCCTTATCATGATCTCTGAGTATTTAGTTATTTAAAGAGCCCACCTTCTATGTTTTTTTAAACTATATACAGATGTTTCGGCAGGAAAAAAATAAAAAAATTTTGACAATAAAAACATTATTCAAACTTTTCAGATTTTAACATTTTCTTTAGTAACTTGATAGCAAACCGCATTATTTTGACATTTATTACTGAAGGGAGATCACCCATTTTTCTTTTTCAATGATTTCAAGCAATTTTGCTAGAATATCACTTCCTTTAACAGTTTTAGCAGAACCAACGATAATTAATTTTGATTTTGCTCGTGTTATTAAAACGTTGATTCGACGCCAATCTTTTAACAAATCTCCTGTCTCCGATTCACTATTACTTCGCACTAATGAAATAATTATACATTCTTTGTCTTTACCCTGAAATAAAAAAAATCAATGTCTAACAAAATAAAATAATTGCTTGTTGGCAAACCAAAAGAAAATCGAATAGGAAGAGATTTATTGCTTTCTTTATTGTAACCATTATTACTCATATTTTTTTTTTAATCAGTTTTTTTTTTCAACTTGAAGTTATTTCACAGCATAAATTTGAGGATAATTTGAAAAATATAGTTTTAGAAATAAAACATCTTATAATCGAATACATGTTATTCTCTGTGGTAAAAAAACTTTTCCTGAATTTTGGTGATTTTGCTACAATTAATTATAGGGCAGATGATAACGCAGTTCTATTGCTTAATGCTATATATAATAGCAGTTTTCATCGCCATTAATAAAAATTCTACAGAAAAATTCCCAGAGCTAGAAAAAGAACTTTTGAAAATTGAAGATAAAAAAGAAGTTCCAAAAGACATTTTCAGTCTAAAAATTTCTATATTTAGGCAAAAAAAAAAATTATTATGATAATTTTATGAAAAGCTGTGAATTCAGTGAACTTCAAAAAAGAAGACCAAGTAAAAAGAAAAATTGAAATAAACTCCATAGCAAACAATGAAATATATTAAGAAAAACAGGTAATCTTAACGTTTATTAAGTTTATTTGTAAATAAAATAATTACCTGATATCTGTTAAAATTGGAGCAATATTAGCAAATTACCTGATATCTGTCAATAGTATCAACTTCAACTTCATTAGTTGTACCAACCAACTCGTCTAGAATAACCTTCAACTGCTGTCTATACGGCGATATGACACCAATTTTATTTGCAGTTATACCACCTTTAAACAGTTTTTGTATAATACTGCTGATAAGTTTAGCTTCATAAGTGTTAGTGACACTATTTAATGTTTTTGTCTCTTTATATAATGGAGAAGTATCAGTATCAACAAACAAAACAGGCTGCTCAGGGTTTATTACTTTGGAAAAGAAATCGTCATCTATAAAAAAATATTTAAATATTAATATATATTCATATTATATATATGCTTACACATAATTATTGTTATTTATTATTCTGGTTACTTGAAAAAAACGAATTTAAACCCTCACTAGTTATATTGGGGGCCAGAAAATTTATCACATTTATTCCATAAACTAAATTCCCAATTTTGAGTTGAGATTTATGTGACAAAAAAAGAACTAATCTGCTCTTCAAAAATTATAAAATTTATATATTTTGAATTAATTCCTCTGTTATATTATTTAATTTAATTTGCCTAGATAAATACAGCTTAAACTAAAATCACCTTATACCCGTGGTTATAATAATACAAAGTGATTAAAAAAAAATTATTCATAGATTGTATTTACAACAATTTCATGGATGACACGACGTGATGTTGGAATTTATCAGGAATTTATAAATGCACAATACCGTTAGGTTTTAAATCTTGAAAAAGGATTGTTAAAAAAATAAATAAATAAAGGATTCTACAACAATAGAGAGAATATTAGAATAGGTTATATCAGAATGCAAGTTCAAAATAATGAAATACAAATATATTGAGTCTGTGAGAAAAACTTTCTGGAAGTTATTCTATAACTTCCATGAAACTTTTTGTTTACCCTTTCTAACTTCTTCATAGTTAGGTAAATTCATCCTTGCATTGGCAACTTGTTCATTTCCACATTTCATAGTGTTGTTGTATACAAGAGAGTTTGTAAGTAACATTATATCTTCATTCATACGATATTGTTGATTGAGAGTTAGTACAGCTGCAGGGTGGCTTTCTGATAACAAACGAAATAAGCTGGTCTCTAAGCCATTTTCTCTAAATTATAAATAGATAAAAAAAAAATAATAATAGTCAACAAATGACAGACTTAACTTGAAGCTCTCTGTTTTGTATGATCACAATCAATGTAAATTTTCTCACTCATTTGAATTGGTCTATAAACAGTTCAGATGAAATACAAGGCCTCTGCAGTGAATTGTTTCCTTAAATTATGAAGTATACAACGCTCTCCATTTTTAGGTAAATTATTCTGCAATATTCTTAAATTTTCATTTGCTGAATAACCTACTGAATACTTCACACCGTAATAACAAATTATATCATACATAAAAAACATTGCATATTTTTTATGAAATTAAAATTTATATAAAACTAATAATCTAAATCCATCATTAAAACTAAGGACACAAGTGCTGAGTTTACTGAGAGGACAACAGATGAAAACAAATTAGACCATTTCCTTTAAAACCAAGTCTTAACTAACGTTTCACAATGATCACTATATACAAGAAAAACGGATCTATTTAAGCAAAGTTAAAACAAAGGCAGTTTTAGTTGATAAAAAAAAAACTAAAAAGATATTTCTCTAGAGAACTTTTAAATACAAACAAACCCAATATCAAATGCTTTAAAAAATATTTTAAGCACCTTGCTTCTGAACTCTGTACAAGTGGCGGAAGCTGATTATGATCACCAACCAAGATGAATGAATTAGCAAATCTCAGTGGTCCAAGACAAACTGGAAGAGTTACTTGTGAAGCCTCATCAACAATACAGTAGTCAAAGTGTCTATGGGTAAACATTCCATGATTTATATTAAGACATGTAGTTGCTACGACTCTCTAGAAAACCAGAATAAGAATCATGGAATCAACCAAATTCAGAACGTTCATGTAATTTTTTGATTTTTGACCAAATTTGGCTAGAGCAGGAATTTTGGATCAAAAGAACTTTTCAAAAATTCATTATGTTTACAAACGCTAATTTTTGCGCACTTTTGACAGATAAGCATAAATTTATACTCCCTCTCAGAGTAAAAACCAAGAAAATAATTAAACGATCCCAATATTGAAACGCTAGTTTACCATTAATACTTTTGTTTAAAAAAAAAAAAGAAAAAAAAAATAATTTTCTCAATTTATTCTATTTTGATTTGAATATTTTTAGTAATATTCATTTAATTTAATAACTAACGTATAAAATTATTTAAATCCTCACCTGACTATTATAGAAGTTCCTCAACTGATAAGTATTAGTAAATGTCTTAGTCAATTCTTTACTAGTATATTGCACAATTTTGTTATTAACACGTGAACTCTCACCAAGGCGTAAGAATGCATTAAAACCACACTAAAAAAGTTTGCGTTTTAAATTTATTCATTTAAATAAAATATTTCAAATACATTCATTACCATTAAACAACTCTACCGAAAGAGATTTAAGAAAAAGAAAATTCAATTACAAAAAAAGCTTCTAAATACAGAGGATGAAGCCTATGTCCAGCAACAATAATTGATTTTAGCTTTCTATTCAACTGATTCTATTTCGTCACTTAAAACTTTATTGATTGTCAAACTATCATGTATGCAAACTTTTAGAAATAAAAGCAATTTTAAATTTATGACAGCAAAACATAGATATATTGTTTTTTTGTAGACTAATTAAAAAAATATTTAAAGTTTGGATAAAACTTGACTTAATAATTGTCTTCTTACAGAGAATATCTCACAATGTACTTTTTTTATACAAATATATAAGCACACTACCCACTTTTTTTTCTAAAAAGAAATGACAACATACAAGAGTAAAAAAAATATGTCTTTATTAAAGAATAATCCACAAACAGAACGACATAGGTAAGTTCAATGATAAAACTAAAGAACTACTTCATAGGAGTCCAACAAACTACATAAAGAAGATGTCTTACCGCTAGTAATTTTATAAGGATAGTGTCAACAGCAGAATGTGTGTAACTTGTTAACAATACTGTTTTACCCATAGATACCAGAGCACGCACTAAACATGCTACTGTTGTTGACTTTCCTGCACCAGGCATGCCTAAAATATAACCATGATACTATCTATTTTAATTCAACCAATTCTAAATCTCAGACCTGACCCACATTTGACTCCTGCAGGGTTCATTCAATCATTTAGCATATGAATAATGTCTTAACCCTAGACAACTCCTAATAGATAAAAAAGAGTTAACAAGGAAATTCAAACAAAAATTTAACACGATGTAATGACCTAAATAACCATAAAAATTTCATGATTCTCCAAGTAAATTTTAAAGTTATTTAGAAAAAGTGAAATTCCTTAACTCCTTTCAAAGCAGACAAAAATGAAACATTTCAGCTTAGAAGTTTTAGATTTATTTGCATTTTGTTGTCTTAATATTTCACCACATGATCCTCTTACATAAATGGGGTATCATTGTCTCATTTTATTTTGCAGAGGGAAAAATCGCAAATATTTCTTAACAAGCAAAAAACAAACTTTCCACTACAGCCATATAGGTTAAAAAAGTATGCTTTTACTACTCTAAGTGGCCATGTATGACAAGAGATACATTTTATAGCACTCTAAAATCAAACAAAATGTTGAAAAATACCTGTTGCTAGTATTCCTTGTTTCTATAAAACCAGAATTTTTAGCAAGCAGGGTGCAACGATACCTGCGATCATCCTTTAACTACATGCAAATTATCAAAAAATACCAAGAAAATTTCAAAAACCACCCAACTTGTATACCATGGCTTATAAGGTTACCGAAATTAAAGATTATCAACTTAGTTGATATATTTAACAGTTGCCACATCTTGTAAAATAAATTAAATTCTTTCACAAGCATCAAAACAAATCAACTTAGGACCACAATAATAATCTATTTTAATTTAAAGAAAAATATTAATAATATAGATATGAGACAGAAAATAAACGTTCTTTTATATGTCTCTAGATATGAATATCCATATATCAATGGAAAGCCAGATAAAAAGTACATCTTTTTTACTAGGTTTAAGTTATGTAGATCTAAGTTGAAAAAATTTTTGAGGGTGAAAAGGAAAAACTTTATTTGCAAAAATTAAAACGTTATGCCTAGAAACTAAATTTACTGGAGCCTAAATCATATTTTAGAAACTCCACAACAACAAACTATGGCTGGTAACCATATACAGCTGTTGTTGATACAATAAAACCTACAATACAAAAGTTTATCTAAACAAACTGTTTATAAAAGCTATCTAATCCAATAAGGTGAGAATTTTTCCATATGTTGAAAAAGAGTAATTTTTAAAAAAATCGACAAAATTGAAAGGATTTGAATAATTCAAAACTAGTCATGATTGTAATAACGAACAACTACCTGAATAAATGTAAAAATTTCCAAGTTGCGCAACACACATTCTCAATCAGTTCTTGGTATGATAAATATAAAAACAGTCTTTAGGGTGCAAATGGGGAGAGTCAGAGTATCCATTGCATATATAGTTTGTCGGCCAACGTTGAGTTGGAGTACTACATACTGCACAGTTTCTGTCCTCCTTAATGTAAACAATTAAATGTTTATCTCCTTTAAATTCTTAAAATGGAGTAGTTTTCCTCGGTCGACTTCTCTTGTTGTTGACACTATCTGGCATAATTTCAACCGCTGTACATACTAATTCATTAATCAAACATTTTTTCATACTTTTTAATGAAATTCTTTTTCCTGCAGGCATGCTTTGTAAGTAAAGAATGTATGCATTTACATGGGTTACTTCAATTAACCAATTAAAGATTCTCTTCCACCATTTTAAAGTTTTTCGATTCAAACTGCTATAGTAGGAAACACTCTGAACAAGGCGATCGCATCCATTCATCAATAAATTATAGTACTGAATTAACTCTGGTTTTTCCATGAATCCACCACGTCTTCGAGGAACTTCAATAACACTTTTTGAAAACTTGGTGGATACGGCAACTATTGGTTTGTTGGCTTTTTTATCTTGCCACATAGCAACGAGAACATCAAGCTCACCTCTATAGAATCGCGATTCCAAATGCTTCATAAATTTTTTTGACTTTCCATCAATCGAAAAGTTTTTTCTATTAGTATGAACTGTTCCAGTATAATAAAACAAATTACTTGATAAGTTTGTAAGTACAATGCTTATAATAATTATAATATTAAATAATATTTGCCAGCAAATACATGATGACCTTTATCTAGTGGTCATAACAGATACTCAAAAAATTTTTTTTGATTGACCAGTGTTTTCCTTGTCAGGGTTTTACGGAGTTTCCGAACCAAAGTAAGTCAAGATATTGTAAACATACCATGTTACACTATCACAAACCAAATTTTTTAAGTGATATTTGCTTGGTTTATTTGGATTGTATTGCTTATTTTATTACCGTCCTTTAAATTTAATGACCATTTCATCAACGAAACTTCTTGGTATGGGTAAAAGGCCATCTGAAAATTGTGTACTAATTCGTTCATAAACGGCTCAATTTTATCCTTCGATCGTGCTTCGTTTGTAGGAGAAACATGATGCATGGTATGATAGCTTCAAATCTTTGCCTTGGAAATATTGAAAAGTACCAAGGAGTGTTGGAGTGATTATCAGTGGACTAGTAATCTATAATGGAGGGTCTCTTATCCAAGCCCAATGGCAATGAATATTGCAAGAAACTTGGTCAGGTCATGCCCATTTATGGGTGAATGATATCTAGAATTGGAAGGGTGAGGAAGATTTTTCTCTTGTAATTTCAATCATTAAACTGATCATATCTATCAATTTATCCTGTATTTCAAGGGTAAACCGTTGAGTGAAACAATCCAAGATCAGCTAAAACACCAGACTGTTTTTTTGGGCAAAATCAAAAGTTGTGAGGTGTCTCACTGTCTATACTTTACATCAAACCAATTATCAATAATATCCTCAAGTTTCTTTGAGGCAACTTCATTAAAAGAACCAGAGACAGAGGAAGTGTCAAACACAGGAAAAGTGGTCTCTACTGTCCCTACTTAAACATTAATATCTACCTCATCAGACTCACAGTTGCAATCTAATTCACTTTCAGAACTATATTTAGAACTATATTCACCACCATCATCCCAATTTACAACAAGTTCAACTACTTCTAAAGTATCTTCCAAGAAGATTTTTAAAAACACAAAAAGATAAAATCTTTACACTGTTTATTTCACTCTAATTATGCAATAAAATTGTTTCTGTCAATAAAGTTTTTATTCAATCTGTAGAGAAATTAATCAAGTTTTCAAAAAAAACCAGACTTGATGTAAATAATTGCATAAATCAAGCCACAAACGAAAAACAAGTCAAATAGGTAAAGAGCCGCTTTGAGTAGCTTTTGGTCTCAGCAATAAAAATTCAAAAGCTGCTCTCAGTGGCTCACGGTATGAAAAGAGCTAATAAATACGTATTTTATCTAATATTAATAAATTGCAGGGTATAAAAATATTATTTATATTACCTAATATCATTAAGTAGTCATTAGTAACTAAACACTTTTCAACAGCTACTTTTTGAGCACAATTCAATTTTGAAAAAATGCTGTCTAGTGCTTCTGACTGTGTTTCTTGCCATTTACCAGGAGATCTATGTAAACAAAACATGTATTAAAATAAATAGGAATTTAAATTAGATATTATCAAAGCTTTTAAAAAATATCAAAACAGTTAAGATTTTAAATACTTCTAATTGATATAAGCAAAAATTAACCTTTACTGATAATCTTGAACTTTGCATTTAAATTTATTTCATTTCAATTAAAATCATCATTATCATTACTAGTTTAATTTTTTTTTTCCATGTTTCAGAAGGTTAGATTTTATCCGTGTATTCAAAACCTAACTTTAGATTAAAAGAAATTATTTAAGATCATTTTTTGTCACCTCATATATTTTGAGTATCAGAATTATCCAAGAAATCTTAACTAGAATGCTAACTTACAAATTACAGAAAACCAAACCATGCTGATATCTCCAATGTGCATGGTGCCTTAAGGGGATATTCAAAAAATCATGAGGACTTAGTTTGACCCTATGCAAATACTACAATTCTAGAAAATCTTCAAATTTTGTTTAATAGAAGAATTACTGTATAAAACAGTTGCTCATATAATTTTTAGAAAATTGATTATTTACTCACTGAGTATTAAGCATTTGTGAATATCTAATTTGCTCAGCTTTCTCTTCAGTAAAACTAGGTGGTTGTAGCTCAACAATTAATTTACATAGTTTTTCATCTTTCGGCGAATCTTTCATTAACATCTTACATAACGTGCTAAGAGGAGTCTTATAGTTAGATAGTGTATTGTCTTTATCTATTCGAAAGGTAGCATGAGGTTGAACTGATGTGACTTTATGAGTGACAGATATTGTGAGACTTTCATTGTCAACATATATAATATAACCTGAACATAAAAATGACTGGTACATTGCCTAATTCAAATTTAATTATTAACAAACAATGGGCAACCAAAATCTTTGTAAATTTTCCAAGAAAAGGCGAAAAAATTCTGGTATGTTACCTAAAGCTGAGGTAAAATTTCTGCAGAACGCATAGTGCCGGGATTAATACAATAGCAAAGTAATGATTATTATTAAGAAACACGCCACTTTTATCGGTTTAAAGTTTTATTTTAAATCGAAGCCTGTGGAAAGTACAGTTGTGAATTCGGTCAGGATTCTTGTTGAGTGAATGAAAGTGAAAGAAAAAAAAATGATTGCTAAATACTTGAAGAGTAAAGGGAAAGTGCTGGCAGGGTAATAAAATTATAATTTTCAGCATTTATTGCTCATTCATATAACAGCCTTCAACTTTTATTATTTGAAAAATGAAGGCTTACAGCAGTTTTTTTACTCCTAAACAACTCCTTTACACTCAGTGATTTAAATAATCTCTAAAATATGTTGAGTTAGTTTTGTATACACTTGCAAATTTATAAGGAATTATTGACATAAACTTGGTTATTTCTAATCTAGCAGGTGTTTTTCATTGAAATTGCTAAAAATTTATTTAAAAAAATAAATGTAAAATTATCATAATAAACTGGTTTAATGTGAAAATCTGAAATCAGACCATCAATTAAAATTTGAAAAAAGTAATGCGCTTGAAGAAATATGTTTTTAAGCCCTAAATAAAGCAATAATGGCAAAACACAGAATTTTGGAGCACTAAAAATTGATAACAGAAAAAAAATTTAACTGGACTTGTCTTTATGGAAAAAAAAAAAAAAATAAACACAAGACATATTTTTAAATACATTTTGGAAGATTAATTTTTTTTCACCTTACTATGCTAAAAGATTTTCTACCTCAATATGCAGACTTACTTATTATTCTATTAGATAATCATAATTCACATTCCTTTATTTCATATGCATAAATTGAGTGAAAAGTAAAATTCTTTGAAATTGAGTGAAAAGTAAAATTCTTTGTATTTTCAACTTTATATGAAATAGAAAATTTATAAAAACACTGTAACATTCAATGATAGCATACCTGTTGTAATATTATAAACTTTTTCATTTTCTTCACTTACAATAACTCTATCTCCTTTCAGTAAATGGATTTGTTTTAAAGATGTTTGACCATTGAAATGTTTTTTGCATCTCATAAACTGGTAATGTAATTTATCATCTGCAGTTTTGCTTTCGTTTGATATGACCATTCCACTAAAACATGAACCATTTTTTTCGCACTGCTGTGAATTTTCCAACCAAATATGCTTTTTTTTTGAATTTTTTTCATCAAAAATGGTTTCAGCCATTATAAGCTCATACCACTTTTTAAAAAACTTTAAATGTTTATCATTTAAATGATCTGTAAGATCAAAAAATATATCATCAACGCCACTTGTATTTCCATTGCCCCTTTCAACAGCCTTATGGTAAAGCATACAATTTTGGTTCTGAAAACATCTTTTACAAGTCCTATGTTTACCAAGCATGCCTGAAAAATTAACTTTTAATTTTAGAACCGATGCATTCAGAAAAATAACAAATAATTCAATTTTACTAGCTTTGGGAATAACAAGGGCTCCAAACCTCCACCCCTTCCCCCATTCTGCGAATCAACTAAAAACTTATACCTGGCATAGAAATTTGTTTACGCTCTAGTGTAAGATATCTTGCCATCTCATTTCTTTTTATAAGTATTGCACGACGCTCATTACTTGGTATGGGTACTCCCTGCATATGCTTTGTTTTCAAATAATAAAGTAGGCCAGCATCAACAGTTTTATGGTAACGTTCACACATTAGCATGGTATAAACCCCAACTTGTGCTCTATGCTCCACCGTTCCTAATACAAAATTAACTATATATTAATTAGCAATCTAAAAATTTATCTGCAGCTATAAAATATGACTGCTCAGGATATCAATTAGGAAATTTATTCATAGGAAATAATTTTAGTGTTGCCTTGTTTTTTTATTGTGTACATTTTTGAGATAAATTCAAAAAGAGCTAACTTCAAATTAAAAATTTTTTAATTCGATCTTTAAAAAACTCAAGTAAAAGGAAAAAGGATACCTGTGGGAGAATACATATTTCCTGTCTTTAACTCAAGGGGAATCCTGTATTTCTTTATATTAGGTGATCTATGTGCAGTCACTTCCACAGTGACATCAATTTTACCTAAAATAAATATCAATTTCTTAATTAAAGCAAAAAAATCATTTAAATAACTTCTTTTATTCATGAAGAATACCAAGTTGCGAAAACATAAAAACATAAAGGCTATAAACTTTGCTATAGTAAAAATACATACTAGTAAAGAGCTGCAGCACGACAATATGTAATGAAAAGGTTAAAAAACCCTATTCTAAAAACTATTTTAAATTCTAGCAGCCACGCATAAATTATCAGGGTGTTAGCCAGCGTTCGCAGACCGCGTATAACGCAATTGGTAACGCGTCTTACCAATTCAAAAAATATAAAAATTAAAAAATGCCAATGAATTACCAAAATGAAAGTACCAACAAAACAACAAAGTTTACTTCAATTTAAACTAATTCATTAATTTTCATGAACGATGTTCTACATCACCACTCTGTTATTTTTATATAATATCAAACTCGCAATATTGGTGTCAAAAATTCTTAACGGCTCGGCCAAAAAACCATTCTCTCTACATAACAATCATATAAAAATTTTAAAAGAATTACAGTAAATCATGAAAAAAATAATAATTTTGAAAATAAAAAAAAATTAATTCGATTTCGAGATAAAAAAAAGAAGAATACTTAAACTTCCATGTCTTTTTTTTTTTATTTTAGTTTATCTTTTAATTAGGTTTTAAACACCTGCACTATAAGTATATAAACACATTTGCTCTCATCTACAGGTTTATTTTAAATTATATTGTTTTTCTTTCTATCTCCCATATTTTATTTAAAATTTCGCTCATTTTTCTGAAGTATGATTTACTCTTATTTAAAATAACTTTTCTCGGAAGTATGTTTTCACAGTGCAGAAGAATATTATAAGTACTTTACAGTTAATGTTTTGATTATATGAAAAATATGCGTACTATTCTTTCTACTTTTAATTGATTTTATTGGTCAAACAATGGTTTTATTAAATTTACAAACAAGCTGTTTTCCAATAATTTGTTTTTAATCGTTTTTTGAGAAGACAAAATTACTTATCATAATTTGTTTTAAAATAGTTTGAAGAAAATATTGCTTGGCTGAAACATTGTTTAGAAAAAACATTGTTTTGATTAAAATAATGTTTTGAAGAAATGTGTACAATATTCAAAAATATATCAGCCATGACAGACAAGCAAAAATCAAGACTGAGAGATGCAGCATTTGAATTGCAGCTCAGTACTGGTGTTTGGGTTCACCATGAACGAGCCCAGCTTGTTCTACTCAGGAATAAATAAAATAGAGGAATTGCACAAATATAGTATTGTACTCGTTTTTTAAAAACCAGAAACAAGAAATTTTTTCCGTGTACAAAAACATACTCCTCGAAAAAAAAATTTTTTTTGAGCCCTGCATAGTAAATAATTTAAAAAAACAAAAAACCATTCTGCCATAATGTCCTAATGAAAATAACTCCATTCGGACAAATGCAAAATCCATTCGGTCAATGATTGACACCTATTTGCAACCCTATGCGTGTGCAATCTAGATATAAAATCAAAACAAATTTCCAGTATATTTTTACGATATATTCTTTAATGTTCTATGTATGAACAAATTTATTTTCAGTGTTGAAATCATTTTTAACGGTATGCTTCTGTTGTTATTTTTCTCATATGACTGTTATAGACTATCTAGAACACATTAGCAGTCAAAAAATTTTCCAGCAAGCTCCACCATGGGGGTTTGCTTGGGGATGCCAGGGGTTGGTAGAAACTACCAAATGAGTGGAAACGCTGAGAAAGACTTCAATCTGGCTAACACCATGGAAACAAAAAAAAAAACAAGAACTTTATGGCTAAATGATTGCCCAAAATTACATTGGTAAAAAAATTATCACACTTCTCTGTTTCTATTTCTCAAAAAAAAATTAAGGACTATCAGAAATTTTTTAACACTTCAGTAGAATTTAATCTTTCAAGGAGAATGAAAAAATTTCCTTTTTAAGGAGCCAAATCCAGTAATTTTTGTAGACAACATGTCATTTCATGGCCCGTTCCCAAGAAACGAAAATGCTCAGCAAAAGACTATGTAGAGAAAAAGAAACCCTCTACATTCCTTTAAATCCATTAAAAATTTAGACAGAAAAAAAAGGAATGAACGGAATTTAATAAGTTGTTTGTAGGTCAAAAATGACCATGTTTTGGACCCGTAAAATTATCAAAATAACCAGGCTGTCAACTAAATATAAATAATACTTTCAAATACCAAAAGCAGAATTGAAAAATTATTAAAAAATTTATAAAATTATTGTTTTTGTCACTAAATTTTGTCACATTTTGAGGACTGTGTCACAGGAATAAATTTTTTTACAGGTGGCCAAATAGAATAAGATATCCTATATAGTAGTCCTTGAAGAAAAAGCTAAAGAGACAATTTTGATAAAATTATAAACGTGTTATTTTTAGGCATATTATGACCATGATTTGTGTACTGGAAACTAGGCCTAATAACATTTTCAACATAACCATCTAATTTTCAGAAATAATATTTCTTAAAATAATCTTAAATTTAAGCACAATTGGAGAGTGACTTTAGTTGCTTTTGGGTCATAAGTAAGGCCCGGACCTATGATTCAAAGGATTTACTTTGTAGTTCTTCAACTATTTATGCAAAAAAAAATGTTAAATTGATTTTTTAAATCAATAAAACTACAGATGTATGTAAAAATATTGGCAAAGTCTACTGAAGATAAAAAAAGCTCTCTTCTCAAATAAGTCCCTCCCTTAAACCTCATTTTAAAAGACAGGCCTTTATGGGGCCTTGAGCTTTTGAAGATTTAAATTCCCAGAATACCAGAAAAGTAAAAAACACAAATAATTCAAAAGCAATTTACTTAAAAAAACTGTTTCTCAGGAATTTTGACTTCCTTATCCAAAAATAAAAAGCTAAAAATAACAGACATAACAAAAACTTTCAGAAAAAATATTCTAAAAATTAAAACTAAAATATCAATAACTCAAAAACCTAGTTTAAAAGCTAGCCTAAACTAATCACTTAATATTATAATTAAGTTCTATGAAAACATATCAAAATAAATTTTTCTAAGATAGAAGTCCAAATTCTTTATTTTATAATATAAACATTTAAGTTACCTTTAAGCCCTAGAGATGGTGCCCATATATTTTCTTCAACATCAATAACATTATCAATATGGACCAAAGCTTTGTCATTCTTTTTTATTACGTCATTTCCTGCTCTAAATTCAATTTCCTTTCCAAATGAAGATTTATGAAATGCATTCCACCAATTCGTAATGGAAGGAAAATATTCTGTGAGTTTAGTTAACATTTCAGTTTCATCAATCCCAATGTTGTATAGAAGCTCTAAATACTTAGATGAACATAGCATGTCAGTGGCTTCTTTCCTCAGCCAATCTTCAGAGAACTCTGTAAAAAAAATTTTTAAAAGCCTATTGGATGAATTTTACAAAAAATCTGTACTGTAGCTGTATAATTTAATGGGTTCTCTACTTCATTAAGAATAAAAGAAAATCTTAAAAATTTTGAAAAATAAAGAAATAAACAATATATAACTACAAAGTAATAATTATAATTATAATTCATTTATTAGGCTTTTAAATTAATAATTGAAATACTTCTATGCATTAAAAAATTATATTTGTTAGAATCAAACTTCATCTTCCCCCAAACCTAAAGGCCCACAAGGATTAGTTCTTCTTAATCAAAAATATAATCTTAAATCAAAAGCATTTGACGCAGTGAATCATAAAATTTTATTAGGAAAACTGAAGCTTTATGGAATAAATGATATTTCCTATAACTGGTTTGAAAGTTAATTAAATGAAAGGAAACAGTGTGTACCTGCGGATGATGGAATCCTTAAATGTTTTATGAAAATTGTTTTAGGTGTACCGCAAGGATCCATTTTAGGACACTTTTAATATATGTCAATAATTTTTATAAATCATCAACAGTTTTAGATTTTGTTATGTTTGCTCAAGACACTAATCTTTTTTATAGCCAAGAAAATCTGCAAAATTGTCTGAAACATATCAAAATGTTCAACTTTCCAATCATAAAGAAAGAAACTATCAAACCCGTTACCTTCTTTAAATTTATGATAATATATAAAAGAAAAAAATTTTAGGAGTATATGTCACTGAGAATCTTTCTTGGAATCATCGCATTAAAACAATCTGCACAAAAATGTCTTAAAAGCATTGGAATTTGGAATATTATACAAAGCGCACAAATCATTTAGCCGGAATTTAGTATAACAATTATAATTGTTCTTTGTAAATTGCTATGTAGTATATGCTAATATTGTATGGAAGTATACTAATAAAGTAAAACTTTTGCCCATCTACTGTCATCAAATTCCACCACTCTAAACTACTTTTTGATGATACCAGAGCAATTAATGTTTATAATTAATATATATAGCAAGTTCTATGTTTCATGTATAAAAATTTACAGGGTAAAGATTTCAAGCAGATATGATTTTAGATGTAATGAAGAGATTTTTTAGACTTTTAATAAGAAAAGGGTTCAGATTTTGATATCTTTTTTAGAGGTCCTTTTTTTATGGAATAAAATAATTCTAAAAGATAACAGTTTTAAATTGCAACTCATACTCTAATTTTTAAAAAAATTAAGGCATCAACTCCATCAATCAACAACATAGAAAATATAGAAAAAATTTAATATACTATAACATTAATGCTGGCTCTCGATGACAAGATCTAATCATCTTCTATGAGTCACCACATAAATGACTGTTTATTGTTCTTAATATTATTATGTATTTTTTCCCAACAAGGAAATTTTAACATCATTATTTTTATGTTAAAGTTATTTATGAAAAATATTATTTGAATTTGAAATTTAACGCCTTTATGGTAAAATTTATTTTTACCAAACAAATAAGTAAACTAATACTTAAACTTGCGAATCATTCTTACATAATTTTAATTAAAGATCAGCCCTTAGGATTGTTTTGCAACCCAATTTTCTAAAGCTTTTTCTAACTGGACAATTCTAGTTTTCCCTTTTCATTTAATCTTATCACATTGAGTCATCCTTTTTTTATTTTGTTCTTCTTAAAAAAATACTTGAGTTTGTAACTATGAGTAAAAAAGTTTAAAAAATAAGTGTTTTCAAATAAAATATAGGCTTATGGTTATTTCTTGTGCTTTCTGTATCCAAAACAAATAATACCATTTCTCCATAAAAATGGTTGAATGGTAGTCCTATATTAATATGAGAAAATCAAATATTAAAGTAGGAAGCTCAGCTGATTTGGCTTTTATTGTGTATACATAGCCACTTAATTGGCAATATAATAATGTATTTATAATAATGTATTTGTTAGTGAAAATGGTATTGACAGAACAAATATATTCCTTACATGGCTATGGGGAATTATTTCATTTGATTCACATGATACTATTCTAAAAAATAATGGCTTCTTATTCATTTACTTAAATTTTAACATGACTTGTTGCGTCTCAATGTATTATAACGAAAAATACTTACTCTTTTTTTGTATGGACCATTCAAATAGATCATGTGTCATTGTACCAAGCAGCATAGCGACATTCTGTTTATCCATTTTGAAGCGCTCGTTTAAAACCGCATTACGTTCACATGTTATTCCAGTGGAGATAGACGTTCCTGACACTAAAGTGTTTGGGTATAGAGTGATGAAATGAGATGACACATTGTCAATTACACATTGAGTGATCTGTAGTGAAAGCCCTGTAAACAAAGATTTAATTGTGATATAAAAGTTTAAAATAACACTAATGACATTAAAAAACATTACAAATCAAAGTCTGTTAGATATTTCCAAACTTTTTGAACAAAGTTATACTGTCGCAAAGTTCACGACACGATAACTTCACATGCTACTTAATGGCTGTCTTTTAAAAAAAATAATTAACCCTTTTCTGCCTGAGTTATTTCAAAATAAAAATTTTTTCGAAAAAAGTAATAAATAACTCAAGATGTCTAAAGATTTACCTTGGACAAATATAAATTTTTTGAAAACTATTACGTTGAAGATCGTCAATAAAAAATGAAATAATCCTTGTCATGGAAATTGTCTGAAATGGCAGATGAGCAGTGGGAAAAACTTTGCTTTGCTTTTGTTTACTTTGCCAACACTTTAAGATTTGTACATGGATAAATTTAACCAAAACATTTAAACATAATATGAAATTATCTAGCTTTTACATAAGGGAGAATTTTGAACAAAATTTCATTCTGATAAAAATTTTGCAGAAGTTCTTATATCTTCAGTCTCAGTCTACATGCTTTGATCACCCATATCCGTCAATATCCTTTTCTTATCACTTATTTTTTTCATTATGGAATTGATTTTCTTTTTCTATTTTCAGCCTCTTTATTAGTAAACAGCACTACAACTATTTAATTTTGCTTTGAAAATAATAATAACTTAAAAAAATGTGAATAAAAAAAGTTTCTTTATTATTCAAATAAATTTATCAAAAAATGCTCATAGTCTTTTATGCAGTGCATATTGTTTGAATATAATCTCAAATTCCTACTAACAAATAAGCTTTTAATTATGCATATTGCGCTTGGACATGTTACATTAATTACTGGAGATTTCTGGAAACAAATGAGAATTATGACTTGAAAATTTCCCCAGACACAAAAAATGGAGTTCACACTTTAACTATACCTTTTTTATGACAAAAAGTGTATAATCACAGACTATCGGAGCAATTCTAAAAATAAAGGTAACAAAAATCTAATAAGAAATATTAAAGGTCTATGATTTTTAATTTTGAGGCTTTTTATTATTCTTATTGGTTATACCACAGCTTGCCAATTCTGTGAAAGCTTGACATTGAGAAGTGAAATGAAGGAAATGAGCTGGACTCAGAATTACTTCTGAGATTTACCAACATTACATGGCTTCACACAATTAAATTAAAACTTAACATAATTTTAATGGCTTTTTTTACAATTCTACTAAAGAAAAAAATCATAGCAACACTTAAGAACTTTTTAAGCTAAGTTTCAAATTTAGATTTTGTGTGTGATAAAAAAAAAACAACATTAAAATGAAGTTACCTGAAATATATACAAGATCATCAGCTTCAATTTGCATGTGTGACCAGTCATCTCTCAGGTGACAAACAGCCCTATATGATGCTTGCTTTCCATGTAACTGCAATAACTTCTCTTTTCTGCATAAACCATTACTATCTTTATAGGTACCAATGCTAACTTCTGATATTTTTAATAAAAACAATCCCTGCCCAAAAGAACTTTTGATTAAATCCATATGTTCCAAACCAACAAGAGAATCACCCGATACGAGTAAACTACAATTAATTTAATTAATTTAATCACGTTAAAAACATAAATTTGAGAAAACAAATTTTTAAATATTTGAATTATCATTGTTTCAAAATTATAAAATAATAAAAAATCTTCAAAAGGAGGAGTATAATATTAAAAGTTTTGGAAAAGCAGATTATAGAAAAATTATTGCAAAAATATTGTATTAAGTCTTTAAAAGATTCAATTTCTTTTTTCAGCAAGACTTTAAAAAGTTTTTAAACTTTTACAAATTAAAAGTAGACTAGATTTTATAGCCATGTTCCAAACGGATCCCGATATGCCATATTAAGCTGATTAAGTTGTGTTTTTAATTGTTGGTTTGATTAAATTTCTATCGCTTCGTGTTGAATATTTATTTGGTTAGATGGTATAAAGATCGTACAAAACTGAAGGTGCTTGTTTTGTTTTACATTTGAGCATAATGGTTAAAACTAAAAAATATATTCAGCTCGTGGAGTGTTAGGATTTTGCATTTTTCAAAAAGTAGCACAAAAGTATTTATATGCTGAGCATACAAATTATTCTAACCACATGTTTCTGACAGCAAAAGAGAAACTCTAATTTTGTTTATAGAATTACTGGCCCATATCAGATTAACAAATGTAACTATGTATGAATAAATAATTTGGAAGTTTTAAAATCTGTTTGGAAAAATTTCAAGAAAATTATGAGTATAATTTTTGTAATAAAAAATTGGACCCAAATAAAGAGATTTGTATGAGTCAAAAGATGGCCTTAATTTCAAGCAAAAGTTTAAATTTTCACTGATCACAAGTGACCATATGTGCAATTTTCAAAGTTCACATGTGACATATGGGCAAAAACAAAAAACATTATTCTAGGCCCAAGGTTACTGTATTTTTTGCATATTAGTGAAGAAAAAATTTATTTCTGTAATGATCCAAAATTCACTTTTCTCTATCTACCTTAATGACCTTGGAACTTTATACGTAATATTCGGAATAAAATAATCAAAACTTACTAAAGACTTCTTTCCAGAAACCAAAAATGACCAACATGAAGCTGGAGTTTAAAATTTCACATACTAAACCGACAAAATAATTTCAAAGCCTATAAACAAATGCTTGTGAGCGTTTACCTTGTATCTTCAGATTTCCTGTCTTTACAAGGACTTCCAAATTCTATATCTGAATCAAACATACCAGAGAAACTGTCTTCCAGTTCCACTTCAGACACTTTATGTTCCTTTTTTTTGCTGGCTATCAATAAGTCATTGCTGATGAGTTTTGTTAACTGTTTTGAATCACAATTATAGCCTTTCAAAAAATCTGTTTCATCTCCATTTCTGATGAGAATGGTAGAATTAGACTATGTCAGAGAAACAAAAAAAAAAATATTTTTTATAAAATTTTAAATTTTAAGATAATTGTTTAAATGCATTAAATATTAAAAAGCATTAGAAAACAAAATTAATATTTTGGCATATCCAGGATTGTATCCATTGTGTTAAAAACCTATTAGTGCTGAAATAATTCTTGCAACTTTGATATCAAATGGTTAGTAAAAATTTGGAGCAAAACTATTTAAAAAGAAAACTTTTTAGAAATCTATTATCATTGAACCTTAATTTCATACAATTAGAGAATCTGAGGAAAAATATGAAAATTATTACTTATGCTTTGCTAACCCAGATTTTGGCAAAAAGTTTTCAGGGAAATTTGGAGCATATATTTTTTTATCCTTTACATCTAACTTCACGAAGAAAATAAAGGTCAGATTCTGAGAAAAATTGGAAAAGTATAGTTTTTTAGCTTATTTTTGCCTTGTTTACCCAAAATCAGAGTAACGAGAATCTTATTTAAAATCTGATTTGAAAGGAAATGAGCAAATCTGAATAAAATGCTAAAATGATGATCAATGCCTCAGTTACCCAAATCATAACCATAGCAAGAAAAATAATCTGGAACAGGCTATTATTTATTTCTTATCCTTTACATCTAACTTCATGCAAAAATCAAAAAAAGTTAATTCTTAGTCTTTGCCTAAATCAAGCTAACAATAAGTTTTAAAAAACATGGCTTTTAACACCTTTTGATTCATTAACCATAAAGATCATTCAAAAAATTAGAGAGATCAAATGAATATATCTCATAAAAATGTGAAAATGATGATTTTTGCCACTTTAACCCAGATTTTAGCAAGAATAAAATTTTTCAAAAACATATAGAACAGTTCATTTATTTCTTAATCTTTTTCTCCAAAAATCAACTTTTTCTTTGTTAAATCTTAACTCAATACAAAAATTAGAACTAACAAATAAACGGATCTCAAGAAAAATTTAAAATGATATTCATTCCCCATTTATCCAGATTATAATAAAATCAAGTATTTTTTAGAAAATTTGGAAACCGGCCGTTTATTTTTTTCCTTGAAAAAAACTTTATGTAAAAAATCAAAAAATAATAATAAGCAGGTTCAGAGATAAATTTAAAAATATAGAATTTTGGTCTATTTTTGCCTTGTTTACCATAAAATGAAGCTAACAAGAAATTTTCTCAAAAATCCAGCTCCACCATGCCATTTGCCTCATTAACCCTTAGCTTCATGCAAAAAAACTAATGAATAGATATTGAGCATGGCAGACAAACAGTAGTGAATTTAAAGGGTCGAAAATCTATCTTTTTTTTTGAGACTTATGAGAAAGTCTTGATTTTACATAGAGAAAGTAAAAAAATAAGGAACAAAACAACAACACAAGGAAATAATAATTTGAAATTAAACTAAATAATTATATATTATATATACCTTTAAACCTACCTTTTCATTTGCCAATTTTTTTGTCGGATTTATATCTAAAATCTTATCAGGAGCAGGCCTTTTATTCTGTTTTGAGAGAACAAACTCTTTTGAAGAAACCTCTGGGGTATCTTTGATATTTGAACATCGAGTTTTGGCAGATTTCTTCACCTTCAATTTCAGTGAAGAACTTATACTCTTAATTTTTTCTGTCTTCAAATCTGGATCACTAATAATGGTTGATAAATTTTTTGTTTTGATCACTTTTTTATTAGTTAATGATCGTCTGTTCTTTTTCGAAGTAACTATTGAAGGATGCAATGGCGTTGATAGATCATCTTTGTATTTTTCCTTCTTTCGTGAAGAATATTCATTTTGAGGTGTTGGAGGAACAACTTCATCATCATTTGAAGATATGATTTCAATCGGTGAGTCTTTACATCCAATAAAATGACTGATATTCTTGTTTCTATTGCAGACCAACGGTGTTACGGAAACTTTCTGAAAAAAAGAGAGAAAACCAAAATACATCAAGCAACAAAATTGGAAATAAATTTTTTTATAACTTCTTCATACGGACAGCATCAAAAAATAAGAAAATGAAATATAGTTTGTTAAAAAATCAATATCAAATAAACCTCATTCAAAATATTTTCTCATTAATCCAATCTTGTAAAACTTCAGAAAATTCATTAAAAACAGTAACCACAATCAGCGCCGTACCCAGCTGTAATCGCATACCTTTTGATCAGTATGGATGCCCAAACTAATCTGTCAAAACACTTTTTTAAAATCATAATTAGAACACTTTTTATTCTTTTTTTTTTGTTACCAAAAAAAAATTCTAGTTTGGGAAAAGAAAATTCACCATGACAACGAGCAGACGTTAACAAATACGATGAAAGTATAAGTTTCCGTTTACTATTATATTCCGTGAAAGGAGTAATACATAGGCTAACAACGCACCAGTATAAAGAATGAGATCTGGGCTGGAGAGAGTGATAATATAACTTTCCCAATTTTTTTCTTCACTTGAGTAAACGAAGCATAAACATCTTGCATGAAATAAATAAATATTAATTGAGACTTGAATGAATTGGATTAAAGAAGAGGTAATAGTTTTTCACAATTATTTTATTTTCTTTTTTTAGATAATGCAACTTGATGTGATGCGGTGTGATGCACACACAATCGAATTCACGCATGATATTGTTAAAAACAGTCTTTCGCTATTGTTATTCAGAGAGCATATTTGTACGATTTTTTTAATTTCAAATGTTTGAGATTTCAAGTAACTTTCGCTTCTATTGTTTATCTGTGTTTCGTTATTCAAAAATATGACGTTCTATTTTACAATACATTCTATTTTTATCAAAACATTAAAACAGAATAAAACAGCATTTATTTTAACATTTACAAACCATAGTCGTAGGCGATCAAATTTGACCTAATCGAAGCTCATGGAAACCTGCCTCAAGAATGTTTTCATTAATAAATGTTTTAGTGTTTCAGAGTTTTTGATGACAAATATTCTTTCTTGTAGTATATATATATTAACTAATTTTATTATTATTTATTGCTGTACCTTATGTAATCATTCAAATAAATGGATATAAAAATAAAAGTTATGTTGAATTTTAGAATGGTCCGTCCACGTACTACCTGGAACTCCCATAACAAAAATATGTTGACCTATAAGTCAAAAAAAGCTGTAAGAAATAATGATAAATCTTCTCAGCGTTCTTTAACTGATATGAGGGTCCAGCCTAATAAGAGACCTAGAGTTGACAATCCTGTTGTTAATACAGCAAATATCCGACAAATTCTTCAGCCTGTTGGTGATACAACATCAGATATCGATGATACAGATGCTAAAGCAACAATAGCAGCAGCTCCAGTGAAGAAGAAGACACTGCAGACATTGACAAAGTGGTTACGTCAACTTCACAAAACTCTATGTCATACTTAGTTGCTCACCAAAGACTGACTAAATGGGAGGAACTATAAGACTTTGTGTTATACTTGGAATCTGGAAACGGATGGCTATGCCAAGTATGCTCTGAATACGGATCTGTTGGCGACTCGAAATGAGTGAGTGTGTAAAACTATCGCAACACCCAAAACGTACATTTGAAGGACATTTTTCATCTGCAAAACATAATGACACATTGTAAAAAAGACAACATAAAAAGCGGATTGTTTCTACCGGTTCTGTGTACCAACATGTTTGTGAGCGCCAGAACAAGTCGTTCTAAAACACTTCAAAACAGCTTACTTCATTGCACGCAAAGGGTGGGCAGTTCACGGAAATATTGAGGGCATTATCGACTATGTCAAAGATCTCAACGAAGGCATTGAATCCCATTTACGTGAATCTTCATAAAAATGTCATATATACCTCTGCAAGATCTGTCGATAATTTTGTTCTATCTTTGAGTGACCATCTAGAGGCTGGCTTGTTAACACATCTTATAAACGCTGTTAGTTTCAGTCTCCTATCAGACGAAACAACTGATATGGCTGATCGCACAGATTTATCCATTTTCGTTCGTTACTTCAATAGCAAAAATGACGTAAAACAAGGATTTATTGGACTTGTTGAGATAATTTGTAGAAAAAGTTCTTTGTGAAAAAAATAAAGAAAGACTCATTATTAAAGGCATTTATATCAATAACTTACGATTTCAAGGTATGGGTGGCACAAACACAATGAGCGGGGAAAGGTAGAAATTGATTATTATTTGTCTTATTTTTAATTATACTTCACTTCTTTCAATATTTATAATCACTCTTTTTTTAATCACTTTTACACCATTGGTGTAACTGCGTCAAATGTGAATTTGTGCTAAAATTTGGTAAGTCTCATATAGTATGACCATGATTGTAGGCCAGGTTTATCATCAAGGATGTAAAAATAATTCTCTGCATTGGTTTAGACATCATTAACTCGACCAGTTTCTTCATTTTATCTTAAAACTTTATGTGTAACTAGGCATAAAAATTCCTAAAGAAAAACAATAAAAAAGACTCTATCTGTTCAAATTGTAGGTCTGGACTACAGAGGTTACAGTATATTGCCCCACATTCAAAGTATGTAAACTGCAGAAACCATCATCTTGGGTTTTCATGCATTTAATACCAAAATATGACCTATTGACCAAGGTTGATCCCAATATAATTGTATTATGGAAGATTCTGAAATACACTTCTGTAAAGGCTGTGATATTTGGAGAATCCCAAACCCGTCACGGTCACTAAAATCGCAAACTACTAAATGCAGCGACAACGCGTTGGCTGTCACATGGAGAAGCTACCACACGAATCATATCACGTTTCTAGCCTATTGTTGATGCATTAGATGCCATTATTGAATGGAACAAAGAGCCATCAGATGTTGGGATCAGACAAAAACTTTTAGATCCTGACAACATCCTATTCCTTCTTCTTCTTGATGCCACACTCCAGTATGTTAACAGGCTTTCAAAGATCCTCCAAACTCGCAACCTGTTGTAAACTAGAGTCAATCATAAAATATACCAGTTAGAAGAGGCTATCAAGTCGATCAATGAAGATGATGGACTACTTTTTAAAAAACACGCTATGGACCTTTTAAAAATATCTCAAGAAATTCATTGGGTTGTTGTTTATACAAAAATAATGCTGCAGCATTTCAAACACAAAACAAGAAACCACTTATCGAAGACCTACTGAGAGAGATCAATGTTGCCCTAAAAATGAACAATCAAGTAATACTATCATTCGATATGTTTATTATACAAACCAAGTTTACTGAGGAAAAAGTCATTGAACACATGACTAACCTAAAATAATATTTTGGAATTGGTAAAACTACATTTGACCAAGGTGTGTGTTACTTTATCTCCGATTTTTAAAATCAATAAAGTCACTGTCAGAAAAACATGATGAAACTGTAAAAATAAAAGTGAAGTGAGGAGATCTGTTAAGTAAAGATATCCATACGTAAAGTGAAGAGCATGTGGTAACTTCGGGCGATATCTACAAGGATCTTTTTGAAGATAGAAACCAGTACACATCAATAATGAAGTTATTTAAGCCTTTCGCTTTTAAGCCCAAGCATAGCTAATGTCAAACGTGGATTTTCTGCCCAAAACCTACTGCACACAAAGCAGAGAAAATCTCTATCCATGCCTTCTTTGGATAAGCTAACGCCCATTACTGTGAAGTCCAGACAAATTCAATAACGAAACGTGGGAGTTAATCATCGACAGATTTCAGGATCACACAAAGAAGGAATAACTTATAGTAATACATTTTATTTATTTATAAAATAAATAAAATGTATTACTATTGCTATTAACTATTGCTGGGTACGGCGCTCACAATTTGCTTCTTTTTTTTTAATATCAAAACAGCCATAATTTAAACTCAGAAGGAATTTTTATCAAATCGAGAAAAATATTTCAAACCTTGGTATATTTCTATATGAAACTTATATAAATATATCACCATGGCAATATGAAATTTAAAAACATTTTAGAAAAAACTTTTATCTATTTATTTCCATTGGAAACATGGCATAAGAGTTATATATTTTAAAGATAAATTACACCACTCTAAACCATTTTTCGATTATACCAGAACAATTAACATTTATGAAACTAATATATGCCAAGTTCTATGTTTCATGTATAAATGTAAGAAAAAATTTCCTACTACTTTCCATAAAATTTAAAGTGTAAATATTTCAAGCAGATATGATTTTAAATCCAATGGAAAGATATAAAAGACTTTAAATAAGGAAAAATGGTCAAATTTTGATATCTTTTTAGAAGCCCTTTTTTATGGAATAAAATAATTCCAAAAGATAACAGTTTAAAACGTGACTTTACTTTAATTCCAAAAATCAACAAATTTCAAAATTTACATTTTTTATAAAAATATTTAAAGTTAAATCTAAATTTCTCTAATTGAAATTTGTAGGTTACTTTAAAATTACTGTTTTCATTGAGGTGTGCAAAATTAATATCTCAAATCTTCAAAATAACCTGCCCTACTACACACAATGGGTAAATGTAAGGGTAGGGGAAGCTTTCTTTTATACGAAATTATTTATTGCAAATTATCGAAGGATTAGTTTTGGAAGGCAAGCCCGAAAGACGCAGCTGGATTACAAGAGTAAAGCATACATCTCTCCCAGCATGTAACACTGTTTGACTGGCTAGTCTCTATAATAATAGCCTTAGTGACGGGTTTAAAAAAACTAACCAATTGTAATTAGATGTTAATTTTATTTACATTATGAATAATTATAACAATGTTAAAGATTTTCATTGGTTGTTGTTTTTTCTATTGATTTTTCAATCGATGAGCAAATAGAACGATGTCATAAAATAGTAGTATTTTCTAACATGCATTTGCAATGAAGGTTTAGCTCAAATGATAAAGTGCTGGCTTAGCATGCAAGAGGTATGGGGATTGATAGAAAATTTATTTTAACTTTTTCTTTTAATTTTCTGAATATAGCAAATTTTAACCCAGCCCATCGGCCCATTTATAATAAATCAGTTCGAAAACTATTTGTTGGCGCCAGGTTAAAGTAATTGAATCCTCAAAATTTCTTTTTACTTTTTAAGATTGTTATATGCACCAATTAGCCAAATCTTGGGGGAGTATGCAGCTAGTTTCTATATAATACCCTTCATCAATAATAATTGTGTTTACACCTCAAAAATCATTTCAATGAAATATATCTGCCAGTCACTCCAATCAAAAGACATTTAGTTTAGATTTATAATAATGAGGGCTTTAACAAATATTCACAACATTCATTCATAATTTAAGAGGTGTTAATTCGAACATCAAATGAAATTATTCTTCTTTTTTTACAACATAATAATAAAGCTTTTTTTCTTTGCTCAATTCATTTGTAGATTAAAGTTAACCTTCGTGTACTTGGAAGAGTTTATAGGTTCGATAATTCTATTGTTCGAAAATTCTTTTTTTTAAATAAACAAAACCTTTTTCAGAGATTAGATAAAAACAATTATATAAAAACTATATATAAACAAAACTCAGTTCTTTGAATTTTGTTTTGTTAATATCTTTGTTTTAAATATCTGTTATTGTTATCCAGATTAGTCAATTGTTTAAAAACGACCAATCAAAAACGTATAATTTTGAATGTTTGTAATAACAAACCAATGAAGATCTTAATAAATATTATAATTTATGTGAAAATGATATAATCACTACCTTATAACTGAAATAACAAATGGAAAGAAAGCTGATTGGTTTAGTTTGTTTAAATCCAGATATAAGGGCGCATGAACGACGAGTATTATTATAGAGGTATTCAAATATTTTGATCTTGAATTAATCTTGAATCCAAAATTTTTCTTTTCAGCAAAACAATGGAACTAACATAACATAACTTTATATTAAGATTCACCAGTCTTGAACAATATCAATTCTACCTTGCCCTTAGAAACTGAAACTCCTGATAATCCAACTGTAGAGCATGAAACGACATTTGATTTTAAAACTGTGCATTCTGTGCGTATTGATTTTCTTGATTGACATTCTTGATTTTCTCATCATCCAGTTAACTCAATTTATTGAGTCAATTTAAAGATCCTAACTTACGTCTGAAAAACCATTAGAAAAGTTTATCCCTACAGATCAAAATATAAGCTTCAATAAAAACTTAAGATGTATACAACCAGATAAAGGATAATTAGTTCACGTAGTACCTTAGTTCAAAGAGTAGTCTATTAGGGTGCCATAAGCTTCAAAACGTCACCAGGATGTAAACCTAGTTGTGAGGGACAGAAGCGACAAACGTAAACAATTTTCAAGGGGCGCCCTTTGGTGGTCTCCTAAACATGCTGGTAACATATTCAATATCTTTTGTGTAGTCCATGTTTGCTACTTTTATTTCCTGGTGGTATCATTGAAAAGAAGTGTCTACCAGTTATTCGGTTGATATCTTCTTTGATGAGAACACAAGGATTATAGGGGATTTCTAGGGTAAGTACAAAAATCAGCTTGATGTTTTGCAGCAGAAAATCCAAATATGTAACATTGCTGTTGATAGCTTGTACATAAATCTTGTGTGAATTCAAGCTGAATTGAAGCATTAGACGGACAGCAAGCTTTTTTTAGCATTTATAAGTTTTAAGAAGGAACCAGATAGATTCCATAGAGCTGTTGATCAACCCAGTCAACAAAACCCATGTACTCATTGTAGTAGTTGACCACAGAGGTTTGATAATTAGATTACCATCTTTGTCGCTCTTTTCAATGACAACCATTAAAGGATTATGACACGATTTCTCCACAAGTATGTAAACCACATGCATATATATTCCCTCCTCTGGTTCTTTCACATTTCTATGATGGCTGTAATTTAACGGATAATTGTTCAACAACATGGGGAAATAAAGTTGGTGAACGTACACTTTCACTCTCAAAAATTTTTCATACTCTATGATACTTTTGGCATAACTAGAATCATCAAGAACAAAATTTTCATCACTTTTTTCTCCAGTATCTTCTAATACAAAATCAAAAATTACATTCATATCTTTGTACACCTTTTTTTTCAGTCATTTTTCAGCTATTTTCAAAAGTTCTTTGTGTGAAAAATTGAAAAAAAGTGGTTTGAAGTATGGTGTCAGAGATTTAAACACTTTTAAAATATTCATTGAACTTCAACTGCACACCATAGACAAATAAAATTTCAAAAATATCTATGGACCATTATGTGGTGCACTCGTCATTTGAAAACAGATTTTATGGACCTGTGGTGCAGTAGTCATGAAAGGGTTAATGAAGCAAACAAATTTTCTGTATGTCACTTTTAGTTTTATGGCCAGGGTATAATTTGGCCGAAAATTGCGTGCGACTATAGCCTACCTTTAAAATATGAAAATTTTGGTCAAAAACCTCAAAACTACCCTCAAAACGGTACTGCTATACCCTTTTTTACTTTCTATGCCGCAATGATTTTGTTTTAGTGCCTTTTTATCAACATTGCATTTCTTAGAAAAACACAATTTCTTTGTAATAACAACTCTATCATATTTTTCACTATGAAAAAGAAAACGTTTGGAGACGCCTATGCTCGCGTACAATATAAGTCTTCATCTACACAAATATAACAACTTTTATATTTTGTGTATAAACCTATCTATAAAGGTCACCGAAACTTTTCATGATTTAAGAAAAACACGTATATCATAAAGACTTAAGTTCATACATCAGAACAAAAAACAGAAAACTTATTGTATCTTAATCATTTACGTTAAACTCTTTTATTAGTTTGTGTTTAAACCTTAAATTAAAATTTATCATGCTAACAACTAATCAAATAGAAGTTTCTTCAATGATGTGTACTGTATTGTACAAATAAATTTCTTCTTAAAAGGAACGCGTTTTACATTTTGTGTATTGAAAAAGATGGGCTTTGAACTCAAAAGGTTGTGTAAAACATGTATTTATACTCAAGTTAGAAACAAAAGATCAAACAAAGAAAAAGATCAGCCATGCAATATCAAATAGTAATTTTCATACAAGTAAAGAAGGAGCTAGAACATCAGTGAAATTTACATAACAAAATACTGAACTAATATAAACAAAACTTTCAGATTAAAAAAACAGTTATTTAAATATAAGGAAATAAAGCTTCAAATAAATTTCAAAACACTGCTAAGAAATATCCTTTAATGTTTATATGAAATATATAAGTGACCTGAAGATTACTTCTTAAAACATTAAGGCCTAAATTCCCTAAAGTTTTGTTACCATGGAATTTTTTGCCTAAAAGCTTTTATTAACCCTTTCAGTCCTACGGGCCCCCATAGCAGGTCCTTAAAAACCCATTTATATTGTTTAAATTATACTTGTAATGAACACTAATTAGGCGTTCAAACGGGGAGTTCTTTACAACAATGGAAAACAGATATATTTTGCACCCCAAAACTGAAAACCATATGCATTTTCATTTTTTTTTTGCCAAAGTTATTCGAAGTTGAAAGAGTAGTTTAAAAATGGCTGAAAATAAAAAACGAGAATATCAATTTCCAATATGGATAAGATTATGGAAATAATTTTAGATTAAGATTATCAGAGCTGTATTATCAGTGACTGTATTCCATTTACTGACATCAAGGGTCTCAAGGCTAGAATAACACATGCCACTGCATTAGACTTTGTTGAACTCTATCTAATTGATGAAATAAATTATGAAGCGTATTGTAAATGAAACCAACCGGTTTACAAATATATATCGACATGATCACCCAGAAAAAGCGAACAATAGTTTTCTAAATAAATGGACAGAAGTCATTGTTCCAGAGTTGAAAAAATTCTTTGGCTTAGTTATACTTATGAGAATCATACTAAAACCATCTATTCGTGACTAACGGTCTACCGATGATTTATACTGGACTCCCATTTTTTCAAAACTAACGATATGTGATCAGTTTTATTTGATTTTGAAATTTCTACATTTCAATGATAATAACGACCCTTTACATGACCCTAATGACGAAAACAGGAATAGACTTCACAATTTGTCCTTTCTTAGAAATGGCACAAGCTTGTTTGAGAAAAGTTTACAGCTCTGGAAAGTACTTTAGCATGGACGAGTCATTAGTACTGTTTGTACTGTTATACTATTCGAAGTCTTAACTTCAAACAGTTTATCAGAACCAAACGTGCATTGTTTGGTATCAAACTGTATGAATTGACAACTTCTAATGGCATAAGGCATAACATGTCATAACCAACCACAGGTTCTTTATAAGGAGGTAGCAAATACTCAGCATAAGAAAGGGTCGGCCTGGTTTTTCAGGACGACACATAATGACCACATTATTGCACAGAAAATTGTGCACATGACAAATCATGCTATCAACTGATAAAGGCAATGAGATATATAAGCGAACAATAGTAAAGAGCTGCAATTTGCATATGGGTAGTGTCGATCACGTTGATCAACAATTACATGCAATACAAAGACTTTAGAAGTCAAATGGTACAAAAAGTTAGCTTTTAGGCTCATTATGACTCTAAATGCCCTCAAAGTTTATCAGCGCTAAACTGGTAATACTTCAATTCCATATTTGTCATTCTTACATGATTTGACTGTTTTGATGATTTCAGCTACACCTGATGTGCCGAGAAAAATTTTTTCAAGAAGCGTTAACAAAAAAAAAAAAGGTAATTTTAGGACAAACAATCAGTGACAAAAAAAGGCTGAAAGTTGTAGCCAAATTGGTAAAGTGGTTAGGATTTTATGAGAATTTAAAGATTGATGGTCAAAAATCTAATTTTTGGCTGAGGATATACTAGGGTTTTCTCTAGGACTGAAAGGGTTAATAAACCATAGAGTTGATTATGACAACTCTTATGCATTAAACAAGAATGTTTCGGGTCTTTGGGAATGAAAGGTTTTGAAACGCAAAAAAGAAAAGTCAATATATATCAAATGTGATTTCCTTTCAAGAATTATATGTTACTTTTTAGGCTGACAGACCTTAGGTCTAATAATAACAAAAAGGAAGACACACACAAAAAATTATTTTTAAAGTAAGCATAATATTTCATAACATAAATAAGTCAGCAGAATCATAACATATTTTTTTGAGAAAACAATAATAATCCCAATAAAATTTTCAATTATCCAACATCCTAAAGAAAGCAAGCATGCCAAAATAATTGTTGGCAGATGGCCATATGAGTCAAAAGAAGCGTTCTATGGTCCAAACTACTGCTGCCAAATTGGGGAAAAAAAATAATTATAAGCACGCAAAAGAATTCAAATACGCCATTTCAGTGAAAAAAAAATATTAGGCTTAGTAATGAAAAAGGAGAGTTGTTTACAAATGATATTCTTGCGTTAAAAGATGCACTCTACGGTCCTTTAAATTTCAAGAAAATTCAAAAAATTTCAAACCTAAAATTATTTGAAAAAGAAACTTTGTCAGGTAACCATTTGATTACCTTTCTTCAATATTCAAAACCTCAAATAAAGTTAATGAACACATTTTTAAAAAACTACAAAAATGTTGATTCTTTTTCAAAAACAAAAAAATGTTGTTTCTAGACCTAAATTGAGGTATAGTACCAAAAAACAAAAAATTTTTTTCAAAAATTGCCCCTTTTCTATATTCATGATCTTTGTGTTACATTTCAAAAAAAAAAAAACTAATGAGCGGTTACTAAGAAAACGTATCACAAATTGAATGTTATACAAATATAGGAGATTTTATAGGAAAATTTTGTAATAAAAATATCGTTGAATTAATTTTGAAAAAATAGCAGTTATACTTAATCAAATATGGCCATTTATGAGTTACAAAATACTGATGGAACGCCTAAGTCAGAAGGGAAATTTTAAAATACTGCAGGAAAAAACTAGGCAAAACATAAAGAAATCTTTAAAATATATCTTACTTAAGGAAAATTAGTAAAAAATAGCAAAACATTAACATAATGATGGAAATTCTAACCACATACAAAATTACACACCTTTTTGAAGAAACTGGAAATAGGAGCATGATTTATTTTCTGAAAATAAAATACATATTATTTTGAGAAATAAAGCAACATTTGAAAATTAGGACCACATGAAAGTATTGACCATTATTACAAAATTTAACAACAAACTACTATAAATAAAAACTGAATTTTCAAAACTTGCACTGCATTGGTACTTAAACTGAATACTTTTAATGACAAAAGATCTCTTATCATAGGGATACTCTTTCAACTAGGTAGAACTTTTCAACCATTTTTAAAACAAAGTATATATGTATTTTCGTTTGAAAAATCCAACTTTTTCCAAGCTTCATAATTAAAAGTTGAATTTTTGAAATATGAAAACTTCAAAAATAATTTTGATATTGAATTTGCCTCTGTCTAAAATTGTTTAATGTAATAAAAGATTGTATTTCCACTGAAACCCTGTTCCCATTATACAATTTTTACAATAGCAAGCAAATCCATTCGATATAGCAGAAACAGAAATCACCTTAACAATTTTTCGTCAAAGCTGTTTCCATTATATCGCTTAACTTACATTGCGCATTATAAGACTTGGTTATTGTAAACAGTTTTAATAGCAGAATAACTTTGATGATTAAATTGTGATTAGATTTTGTAAAAATTAAAATGTCTAAACAAAAAAGAACTATCAAGTGTAAATTTTTATAGACAAAACAAAGAAGGAAAACTTCTTTACTGTAAGACATAGTCTTACAGTGCACAAGTAATGATAATTTTCAGCAGGCAGTTATATTGGGTAAAAGATGCCCTGTACAGTCCTTTAATTTCATGCAAAACCTCATAAAAATAAATTAACAGGTTTAAATAAAACTTAAACATGTGATTTTTAGGCATATGACTATTCTATTTCATATCCTGCGACAAATAACATTTTCAAAATGGCTAAGCGCACAAGTTATTAAAAATATTTTTAAACACCAAAAAAAATTCCAGTAGAATAGGAAAAAAGTTGGATAAATGTCATTAAAATTTAAAAATTTAGTATAAAACTTCTGAGTCATCAAAATTACATCAAAATTATGATAAGGAACTATAAGTGATATGGTTATCACCAAAACAAAGCAGCCATTTTTATGATTATTATAGATGCAACTTCCCGCAAAATGTTAAAAAAAAAAAGTCAGGCTTAAGGGGTTAAATAAAAAAATATTACTAATTATAAATTATTAAAACTTGTAAAATCTATGAACATTCTTTATTAATTAGAAGGATTTAATAGTTTTATTGTCTTCACTTTTTTTGACTTGATAGCCATTTTGAGGAAGGTCTCTTACGAATAAGCCCTTCAAGATCATCTTAAGTCTCTTAGGCCTTTATGATGTTCAGTGCATAAAAAATACTATCAAATTATCTTACTTTATTTTCATTACAGTTTGATGACATCTTTTTTCCCATATTGCAATTATATAGCATACATTGCTGATGATTGAATACTAGTTTCAAGTTTTATTTTGCTCTAAAATGTATAATACAGAGTTGTTTATATGTTAAAACAAGAATTTTAGATTACTGTAACATTAATATCTTTAAATATTGACTAATGAATAAGTTGATGACAAAAAAGATTTTAAATCCAAAGATAGGCGGAAAAATAATATATAGAAATAAATTTCTGACGCAAATGTGGCTCACTTCAGACTCATGACCCTAGGAAATATTTTATTTAATATTTATAACAATATTTTGAACAGCAGAAGTACCCCAAAATTGTCAAAATGATTAATTTATACAATTCTTAAAAATTTGTGCAAATTTCCGCAAGTTATTATTAGAATTTTGCATGTTTGCTTCTGGGTGCTTCCAGGTCCAAAAAATAGGTTTGATAAAATTTTTATAATGACCAACACACCAACATAATCAGAATATATTCTAACACCATGCAACATATAAAAACTACACTATATCTCCCCAAGAAAATCCCAAAAATTTGGTTTATTGACAAGATTCCAAAAAGTTCGTTTTTAGACAAAATTCCAACAATGTTGTTTTTAGACCAAACTTCCAAAAATATCATTAAAATTCAACATGTCAACTCAGTCATTTTTACAGGTAAATAAAAATTTAAAAACATGTCATGAGTTAAATATTTATTTATTTCTGGAAATGTTTTGGGAGACAGTGCTACTGTCTTCAGGCAAAGTACAAATAAATAAATGTAGAGTTTCAGAAATACTTTCGCACAGATTTGCAATACCTATTTATTGCAAAATGTGATGGACAGTGATTAAATTTTGTGCATTTAAAAATACTTTCTTTATTGAAAAGTAAATATAATACACAGAGATTAAATTTTATGAAATCTAAAATACAACCTGCAATTAGCCATTTTTTGCGGAATATAACGTAATGCCATTTACTTTTTTTTTTTTTTTTATTTTATTTTTTATATAGATACATATGTTACGAATATGGGACACAGGATGAGGACAGATATACACCATCTAAATCCTGCTATAATATGCTGCCCAAAATTAGATGGTGGTTTCAACGGAAGCGCAGTCATCAAGTGGGCTCGAGCCACATACCTTTTCACTACGGTCTCCATAGTTCGGCTCCTTAGACCACTACGCAACGGATCCATTTACTCATTTATGGTGTGGACTTTAAAAGAGGGTTGTTTTTTGTGGATAAAAGAATATACCAAGTTTTGGAAAGGTTATACGATATACAAACTGACGTGGTTGGGTTTATTAAGCAAGTGAATAAATTCTTTGATTTTCCTTGAGGTTAGGCATGACTCAGTGCCTATTATAGATTTGATCAAATGTATGGTCTTTTTCCCAGCTGAGAAATTTTAATGTTTTGGCCAGCTTTTTTTTGCCTCAAAAACTTTATAATTATATAGATGAAATCTTGGTTCTTAGTCAAATAACAAGACAATAAATAATGACATCACTGCACAATTTCAAATTTTGGCAACAATCTTGCTTCATTTCCATCTACGAAATACGAAATACTTTTCTCTTCACCACCACGTGCACTATTCATGTCCTAGATAGCAAAACTTGTCAGTCATCTCCAAAGAATCATTACCTACAATCATTGGTTGTCTACCAGGTAAAACAAAATCATTTATAATCATAATATGATAATAACTATCATCTGCATACAACAATTCCCATAGACAACTTACTCTAAATTCCTGTTTTAACGCTTCTAGCACCATTATGAAAAGCAAATGACTAAGAACAGAGCCTTGATGAATACCAACCTTAACGAAAAATTCCTCACTAAAAGAACCATTTATTCTAACACGGCTTCAAGCATTTTCATACATGGATTTCAAATGAGATAATCCATTCTTCAACTCCTAATTTCCTCAATGCACACCATATCACCTCTCATGTCAAAAGCCTTTTTTAAGTCAATAAATGCAAAATACAATTTCTTATTCTTTGGCAGATACTTTTCTTGAAGCTGCCTAATTGTAAAAATTGCATCAATAGCACCCTTCCCTTTCATGAACCCAAACTGCATAGCATCAATATTAATCCTTTCTCTAATTAGCCTGTCCATTACCCTTTGCAAAACCTTCATCACCTGGTCAAGTAATTTGAGCCCCCTGTAATTGCCTCTCTATAGAGCATCCCTCTTTCCTTTATAGCAAATTAAAATTGAACTAGTCTCCCAATCAGTTGGGATTACACCTTCACTAACTATTGTGTTGACCAAATCTGTTAGCAAATCAATACCAGCCTTAACAGAATGCTGAAACTATTCCTGATGGCCCAGCAGCTTTCTTTTTCATCTTAGACATAGTGAATTCTACCCAATCTCTCTCTATCCTCAAAGCTGGGGCAGCAATTCGTTCAACTGGTGGCAACCCATCCCTACCCCATTCAAGCTCTATATTAAGGAGTCTATCATAATAGCTTTTTCATGCTTCTCCCTTAGACTGTTCATCAAAAGTTAAATTACCTGCATCATATCTAATAAACTTTTCACCTACAAAATCCTGATTTGTGCTGGTCATCTGCATAGGTATTTTTAAAAATCTAAATCCTTTCATCATCTCTTGCCAAAGGGTTTGAGAACCTTTCTTCCTCCAGTCTTTTCTTTGATGCATATACTACTGACCTTGCTATCCTCTTTGCTGCAAGATACCTCTCTTTTTCCACTCTTTAAACAACCTTCTCTTCTCCATGATAACAACATCAACTTCCTTGTTCCACCACCAAGTCTCAAGCTGTTTTACAGGTCCCTTCGTCCAACCACAAATTACTAGAAGCTTCTAGAAGACAATTATTTAAATTTCCCCATTTGTTATTAACATCCTTGCCATTAAATGACATTCCTAAATTCAGTACATCATGAGCAAAACGTAGGCTGACACAGGGTCCTTTAGCTTCCAGATTCTTCTTTGTGGCTAGAACGCCTTTTTTTTTCTAAAAATAGATTTAATACCCAAATCATATGCTAGTAACTTATGCTGAGGGAAACATTCCTTGCCTGGAATAATCTTTAAATTTCTTATCAAATTCCTGATTGACCTTTTTACTAGTCATTCACTTTGAGTCCTTGCATTTCCAGACTCAAAAGTGATTAACTGGCTACTCCTTTTCTTAAACACTTAAACAGTGTATTTGATATAACCATAGTAGCATCAATAAATTCTTTTATCTTCTGGGTTTCTTGTTCCATATCCAAAACCGCCATGGACTCCGTCACACCCATTTGCTGCCTTCCCAATATGTCCATTGAGGTTTCTTGTTACTAATTCTATCTCCTTTTCACCTAGCCTTGATACCACTTCCAAAAGTTTATCATAAAACTTGACTTTTTCAGCCTTAAGCAATCCATTCTGGAGTGCATAAACGGACAAACTGACAAAATAATCTTGCTTATAATTATTTTGAAAACCATTATCCTATCATTAACCTTATTAACATATAATACTTTATCAACCCACTTTTCCACTAAAAGTATACAAACTATTCCTGTTCCAACACTGTTACATATTCTAAAAAAATTAAATTTGCTACTCCTACCTGTTATATTCATACTGAGATTACCTCTCTACCTAGTTTCCTGAACACAACAAAAATCTACATTCGCCCTATGTACGGTTTCTACTACTTCACCAGCCTGACTACTCATACTATCAACATTCACTATCTTCACTCGAAATTTAATATTTTCACTCACATCTCTCTGGTTTTGATGTAACAGCCTGTTAACGATCGAGTGACGCTCACACTTTACACCAGCCCTACCGCGCGTGACACCTTCACATAAAGTTCTGCCCCATTTACATAGCTGTGATTATTAAAAAGTTGTACCATCATAAAAAATCAAAATTATAAAAAATCAAATTTTCGTATTTTTTCAAAAAATCTGAAAACTTTTTAAATATTTTTTTTCTATGATACTCCATGACTTTCCCCATAAAGTTTCATACTCATAGCCCTCCCTAGCACAGAAGAGTAGTGGAACATACAGACAGACACTGTTTTATAGCAATCGAAAAATATAAACAATCGAAAAATCTAAAAAAAAATCCAAAAAATTAAAAAAAAAAAAAAATCTGTAACTTTTATCAAAATATTTTTTATGACACTTTTTGGGTCATTCCAATCCTCTCCAGAAAGTTTCAGACTCATAGCCCTCCCCATGCATGTATGAACATAAATGCATGCACGCACACACACATGCACGGATGCACACACAAATGCATGCACACACACACACATACACACATACATACATAAATAGATACATACATAGATACATACATACATACATACATACTTACATACATACATACATACATACATACATACATACATAAATACATACATACA